>JBBPBT010001311.1:1165142-1177904 GCA_037974875.1 Cicer bijugum | reverse complement strand
TTAAAATAAAACATATTGTATTTTACATAAATTAAAACACTTTGTTTTACTTTACACAAACTAAAGCTAAATTTCTTACATTTTGTATGAATTAAGTTTAAAACTTAATTGCACTAGATATAATTACTGGTTTGATCCTTTAATTTTTATTTATTTATAAAATTGATATGTCTATTTTAAAAGTCAGCCGATTTAGTTTATTCTTTATATTTTTAAATTAAAAAAAATGACAATTTTACATATTTTTAATAATATATCATATAATTTCATAATATAAAATTATTTAGAAATATTATTTATCAATTAAATTATAAAAGTAAAAAATTTATAAAATCAAAAATTAATTTTTTAAAATATTTTATTATAATTTTATGAGTATTTAATATTTTGTATATTATATTATTTGAAACATGTAACAGTTAAAAGAAATTAAAATGATAGATTAAAACGGTTAAAATTTAAAAAAAAAAATCGATTTCATCAATTAAAAAAATAAAAGATTAAAATTGCAATTAAATATTATTTCTTGCCGGAGAGTCAACAACCAACTATTCGAAAATTTGTTTGCATTTTGGTGACCAAAATAAAATTTCACTGATTGCATTTTTAACCCAAGTCATTGTAATTCGACACAATTACGTTCCAAATTTGGAAGTATCGGGTTCATAGCTTTTTTACCATGAATGTGACAATCCAAGCCAACAAAGGTTGATTAAAATCAAACGTTAGTGAGTACCTTTATAAGAATGCTGACAGAATGTCATTGCAATTGCAATGCTCGTCAACCATTTCCTTCACAAATCCCCTTCTATCTTTCTCTTCACCCACGCCGTCTTTCTCTCAGTTCACATAAACAATATCGGTTTTTAGTAGTTTGATTCAGATTTCAATCCAAATTAATCATGGCCGAAGGTATTCACTTTCATCTCTACTTTTATCATTGATTTCTAAATCTGGGTTGTTCTTATATCTTAGTGTTTCGTGGGGTACTATTTCTTTTTAAGCTTTGTGCGTTATGCTTCAACTCAAGTTTTCATTTTCACGTTGGTTCTTATATTGGGGCCTTTTCTTTTGCCTTTGATTTGCAGAAGGAGATGATGGGTCTCTTAAATCTTCGCCATTGACACCGTATGAAGAAGCGTTGGAAGCCTTGTCATCTTTGATCACTAAACGCACTCGTGTTGGTGATGTCAATATGGAGGAGCGATTCAACGTGCTATTCGAGTACTTAAAGGTACGCTAAGTGTTTGTCAATTGGATTTCAATATATTTAGTCACTTTGTAGGGAAAATGTCTAGTTGTTTGGTTATGTTAACAATGGTGTGTTGTTCATTCAATAGATGCTTGAATTGGAGGAGGCTATTTCCAATTTGAAGGTTATCCATGTTGCTGGCACCAAAGGGAAGGTACTTTCATTAACATTCGGTCCATGGTTGCTTTGAAAGTGAAGCCATGTTGAAAGTTCGTGAATGTGTTAGTTAAATTTGTGTAGACTTCAAAGTGACTACTTTTGAATATTAACTTGGTTGTTTGGATTGACTTATTTGAAATTATCTACTATCATTTCTTTTATCTTTTGTTATAAAAATAGCTTACACCTAAGCGTTTATATAATAAACATTTATGCTATATGCACTTAATTAAGTTGTTTATCCAAATATGGCGTAATGTTTGTTATGAATTTATGTTGAACGTGAGGTTTAAACTTTGTGTAATAGTTGATATGGTTGGTTGGTAGTTTGTGCCTTTGTGGTCTCTTAGGCAGAATAGTGACTTTGTATTTCCAGGTTCATGTATTTTTATTCTTGCATCCATAGTAATGCACATTTTGTTTTTGCACCTTGCTTCCGTAGGGATCTACATGCACCTTCACAGAATCTATATTACGCAACTGTGGTTTGCGCACCGGGCTTTTCACTTCTCCTCATCTAATTGATATACGAGAAAGATTTCGTTTAGATGGGTGAGTATCTCAAATGTTTTCATTGACTTTATTTCTGTTACCTATTAGTTAAGTATTCAACTTATGTCATTTTGCATATTGAAAACATTTGCCTTCTATAATCTGACATTTTTTACCATTTCTTATAATCTCCATGTGTCATTTACTTTGTCTAGGGTCATATAATTGACCATGAATTCTGATTAATCTGTTCATATTGATATGGCTTGTAATAAAAAATTAATTTTTCCTGTTGGCAGCTATTTAGAGTAATAGCTTGTAATTAGTACATAGTAGCTTATACGTGTGCTTAGCTGTACAATTGTTGAATTGAGTCAGCACATTCAGTCACGCTATTATAACAGAACTTAATAGACGCTATGATGCTCTCTCACCATATATATATATATATATAATACCTCAATCAATGAATCATTTTCACTCTTATGTCGTCATTCTTGTGCTTCCGTGTTTTAACAAATTTCGTGGACCTACTAAAATACATCATATGCTGCCTTTTAGTTCATCTTTTGCAGCATGGCTATTATGCTATGATTTATTAGCATTATTCTTGTTACTTCTGCAGTGTGGAAATCTGTGAAGAGAAATTTTTAGCATATTTCTGGTGGTGTTATGATAGACTAAAGGTATATTTTGTGAATAAATGCATCATTATATTTTTTATCGACAGAAGTTCTGGCTAGTTCTAAAACCTGGCTATTTTTTTCCCTTTTTTTTACCTTGAACTGAATTGCATTCCTAATTTGAACTGGTGGCAACTTTCTCTGCACTAATCTTTACAGGTCCATAAACTAGTTTACCAGTAACAGTTAAGAGTTTCTAGCACAATGAACTTATATGTAATAATAACAATTTCTTTGTTGCATAACAGTATTAGTGTAATACCGTCTTAAATTCATGCATGGCTGATCAATGATCATCCCAATTATCACTTTGAAGTCAGAATTATAAACAATACGGGTGGTTTGATGTGTTTTTTATAACTGATTTCTTATATTGGTTTTGCGGTGCACAGGAAAAAACTGATGACAGTGCTCCAATGCCTACCTTTTTTCACTTCCTTGCTTTACTTGCCTTCAAGATATTTGCAGACGAGCAGGTTTGATCCTTGTGCTTTAAATTCATATACAAACTTGTTCCGTACTGATCAGTGTTGTTAAATAGTGCGCTGTAGTGAAATTTGAACAAGTCACTATTGTTCTGCAATTTGCTATTTAGTACAAAATGTTGTCAAATATATACCACTATTGCATAGCAGAATTTGAACAAATTGCTATTTTCTGCAATCTGCAACTGACAACATTGATACTAATACTATTTCTTTTTTATTTTGCTTAAATTTCTATGCAGGTGGATGTTTGCATAATGGAGGTTGGATTAGGTGGAAAATACGATGCCACAAATGTGGTATGTATAATTAACAATCTACCATCACAAGATTGCTTGAGTACTGATATTTTTACGAACTTAAATTGGAGCATGCTCATGCAGATGTTTTATATTTGATCAGGTTCAGGAACCAATTGTGTGTGGTATAACTTCTCTTGGTTACGACCACATGGAAATTCTTGGTTAGTACACTGTCACTCCCCGCAACTCTCTTTTCTGTAATTTGGTTAGTTTCTTATTTACTGCAACATCTATTGCTAATAAAAATTGTGAAATAACTTGAAACTTAAAAATAAATAAGAATTGGCCTTTTATAATTTGAATTATTGAATATGGCTGAACATGATTTTGCACAGTCACTGATTTGTTAAACCATTTGAGCTTACTGCTGTTCGGTGGATTCTATTAACAGGAAACACTCTTGGAGAAATTGCTGGTGAGAAGGCTGGAATCTTCAAGGTAATATCTTGGAGAAACAACACTTTCCTGTCTTTCCTTGTATCACCCAGTGCTGTTTTCCAGAAATTTCTTTTTATTCCTTATATTTATTTCTTTTATATTTGATTTGATGTAGCATCGAATTCCAGCATTTACAGTGCCTCAGCCCGATGAAGCAATGCATGTACTTAAAGAGAAGGCTTCTCAGTTGAATGTAAGTAGTACATCAATCACACGCTTACTTCCATCTCAAAGTCAGATAAGATAGTACAAGTTGGTGCGTGTAGCAATTTAAATGTAAACTTATTATGGTCATTAGATTAGCTGCTTTTAGGTAACCATATTACACCAGACCAAATTTTGGAAGCAAATTTCACTTATTTTCTTTCTGTAATGTACTTGAGTATTGAACTATCTACATATATATACATAATATGAGATAACCTCTAAGCACAAAGATATGGCCTATGATTCTGTTTGTACATCTATTTATTCTGTCAAAATGATGACATATAATTTACATCTGTCCTAAGATATTCTAATATTATTATGATATTCTTCGACAAGGATCTTTGAAAGTTCAGAGATTCATAACATCAAATTCAAATCTTTCTTATCTTCCCTAGTTGGAATAGGTTGTTCACTCTCTGGTTTTCATCATCTATCTGTAGGTACCTCTTCAAGTGACAGCCCCATTAGATGGCAAGTTGCTAAATGGTTTAAGACTAGGGCTTGAAGGTGAGCACCAATATATAAATGCTGGTCTTGCTGTTGCATTAAGCTCTACATGGCTGAATATAAATGGGAATCTCGACGAGACTCATTTGAAACAGACAGTAAGTTGCAGATGCAAAAAGTAGTTCCTTTATGGCCGTTCCTTTTATGTTAACGTATTATTATTGTCACGCTGCTGAGTTGAGACTCGTCTTGCCTTCTTGAAGCAACACACTTTGCCAGAGCAGTTTATAAAAGGTTTAGCAACTGCAAATCTGCAAGGAAGGGCTCAGATTGTTTGCGATCAACACATCAACAAAAAAATCTCAAATGAACTTGACTTCTTTTTAGACGGGGCTCATAGCCCTGAAAGCATGCAAGCATGTGCAAGGTGGTTTTCTCTTGCAATCAAAGACAACAACCGGACCTTTTTTAATCAGAAACCTGATCATTCCAAGTTCTCAAATGAAGTCACAAAGACGCACCAAGGCGAAGCACAAAAATCTGCACAGGTAGATAAATAAGCTGTTATTATGATTTATGAACCTTGCTCTTTTTTCATCAATTTTTAATTGAAGTTATTGATTTTTATTTTTATGTTTGGCAGATTTTGCTGTTCAATTGTATGTCGGTACGAGATCCTCAGTTGCTTCTTCCTCACTTGGTCAAAACTTGTGCTGATCATGGTGAGTAATCTCTGGACTTTCCTAAACATGGTTGGTTACTTCATAAAGGCTTAGTCCCATAACAATTTAAAATATATTGACTAATAAAAACTTATGAAATAAGTGACTTTGTCCTCGTTAATTCCGTGATAGCTTGGGTCTATCAGGATAAAAAGTTAGGCTGAATGTATTTTTTTGCTTGAGATTTTTTATTTATCTGAATAAGAAATAAACAAGTGGATTGAAACTGTAGGTGTGTACTTCAAGAAGGCGTTATTTGTACCGGGTTTATCAGTGTACCACAAAATTGGATCCCATGCTTTATCACCAACTGATTCTAACATTGACCTGTCATGGCAGTTCACTCTACAAAGGGTATGGGAAAATATCATGCAAGGGAACAAAGGTATTGTTTGGTCACATGCTAAGTATAAATATTTGTATTTTTTTGACTTCACGATAAATAGTTAGTTAACCATTATCTAAGTTATAGACCTTAACGTGTTTGGCTCACGTGGCTAGCAGGCAAGAATATTGGCGGTGCTTCAGAAGAATTAACTGGTATGGAAATGAGTGTCAGCAATTGTGAACACAGTGCAGTGTTTTCATCACTGCCGCTGGTTATCAATTGGCTTAGGGACAGAGTGCAACAAAACCAGTCAACTCGCTTTCAGGTAAAATTAATTAATAGTTACATATTAACACCGAAGATTTGTGAATATTTGACAAGACAGTTATATTAGTAATTGAAGAAGATAATCTTGACCGTCGATTTTTATATGGTTGATCAAGATTAGCCTCCTCATGTATAGGATTTAACTGCAAAATTTGTGTTGTTGATGCATTTGCAGGTCCTTGTAACTGGTTCCATACATCTTGTTGGTGACGTGTTGAAGTTAATCAAGAAGTGATTTGTCGGACTAAATTGAAATTTTATTTATTTTCTGATTTCTAAGTAATGAAGTGCCCTGATAATTCTTGATTGTATCAAAGAAGGTATCTGTGTCATTCACAGCTCATTGAGAGTGGTTCGGAAACTGCTAATAGAATGTTATCAACACAACATCATCTTTGTTTGGTTTTGGACATTTGACAGATACACACTGGTTTATATCAGCAACAGGATTGTAACTTTCTTTATGTGGTATTTCAATCTTCTTTTCATTGTAATAGAAAAAGATGTGGGTGGATTTAAGGGTGAAGAGGTACAAACATGTATCTGTGAATCAAGAAATAATGTTAATTTGTAATTACATTTATCAGCTTTCCTAAATTAGGTTAGACAAATCAGGATTTGATTTGATCCTCTTAATTTGTAATTATTAGATATAAATGTTGTAACTATTATTTATAGCGAGAAATATCAAAGTAAAAGGATCAAGCCCTATTTTCTGACATGGTATCAGCAGGTTCGATCAAACCTGTTAGATTTTAGTTCATCGTGGGCTTTATTCAGCGACACTAAGCCGCTCTCGAAATCTCGAGCTCGTCTTTGCTGCTCTTGGTTCTTGTTTGTCTCCCAGTTCCTTTAGCGTATCCTCACCGTTGTTGATCACATATCCTTGTCTGACTAATGGTTTCGTCGTTGCGATTATCAATTTTATGAGGCTGAAATTGTGATTCTTGGTTCGTTTTTGGGTTGTCTTTGTTGAGCGTGTTACTCATTGTTGCTGCTTGGTCAATCATCATCGTGATTCCGTCTGCCTCTCGCTGTCAGCGTGTCTCTCTGCTGCTGCTTTGTTTCTGCGTTGCTGCTACTATCTCTGTATCTATGCTTTGTTGCACATTACCAAAAAAAAAATTAAAAAAAATCTATATTTTTTTTATGTACAATAGCATGGCTTCTGACAAGAAAGAGACAACTTTTGTGTCTGTTTTACTGGCAAAAATTACGCTGCTTGGGAATTTCAGTTCAAAATGTATGTTAAAGGAAAAGGATTATGGAGTCACCTTGATGGGGTTTCTAAGTCACCGACAGAGAAAGTCGGCTTAGATGCATGGGAAGTCAAAGATGCTCAGATTATTTCTTGGATTCTCAATACTATTGATCCTCATATGATCAATAATTTGCGCTCATTTTCAACTGCTCAAGAAATGTGGAACTATTTGAAGCGTATCTACAATCAAGACAATACGGTCAAATGTTTTCAGTTGGAGCTAGAGATAGCCAACTACAAACAAGGTAATTTGTCTATTCAAGAATATTATTCTGAGTTTTTGAATTTATGGATAGAGCACTCTACTATTCTATATGTTGCGGTTCCCAAGACTTCTCTTGCGGATATCCAAGTTGTCTACAACACTAGTAAGCGAGATTAATTTCTCATGAAACTTCGTCCAGAATTTGAGGTTGTTAGAGGTGTTTTGCTGAATAGAAATCCCATTCCCTCTTTGGATACATGTGTTGGTGAATTTCTTAGAGAGGAACAACGTCTCATTACTCAAGGAATCATGTCTCATGATGTTGTCACTTCTGAACCTATTGCATATGCCGCTCAGAGTCGAGGTAAAGGTCGTGATATGCGCCAAGTCCAATGTTTCTCGTGTAAACAATTTGGACGTGTCGCTCGTAGTTGCATGGCCTTTTTGATAGTTTGGCCTGGCCTAGAAGTCTTTTTAAAAGTCTTTTTAAAAGCCTTTTTAAACGAATCAATTATTACCTCTAAACAAATAAGGAACAACTACTGAGTGATTGACTAATTGAACGGTTACCGAATATGAAACGACTAGCAAATATAGAACCGCTACCGAATATGGAACTACTACTGAATATAGAATGATTATTAAGTGATTGCCAAATTGATAGAATTTAAAATAAAAAATAATATTATTAATATAATAATAAAAAATAATATTAATAAATAATAAATATATATAGGTAGGCCTGTTAGGCCTAATAGACTTTTTTATAAGTCTGTTTAAATAAATAGACTTTAAAAACAGACTGAGCCTAGCCTTTTTATTAAATAGGCCAGGCCAGGCCATAAGCCTCTACATACTGCCTAGCCTATTCTCATCCCTACATGTGAGAAGTTAATCCTTAGAATATGTTTGAGTATAATAAATCAAAGAATATTATAACTAGAAATATAAATGACAAACTATGTAGTATAAAATAAATAACAAAGGCTATGTAGGCTGAAAAATGATTAAGTTTCCTGGGATCATCTATTCAATTCCTTCATCTCCATTTTCCAACGTTCCCCCGAACATAATTCTGCAATCCTGACTTATTCAACTAAAGTCAAATGATCAAATTCCATTGTACTAAGTAGAATAAACATAACCAAATTGCAAATCTTTGCAAAAACATTACCATGTGACTTAGATGATATATAATTGACTTTAAACCACATACTATCAGAACCAAAATGTAAATGAATGCATAATATGAATGTGGAGGTTGTTCTTACCCAAAGTCTTTGAGTATAAAGCAAACATGGAATTTTTTTTATGGCCTATTATATGTTGAACAAATTTTTTCATATTTCATACTTTTTTTTCTTCTTATTTCTTTAATTTATCTCATTTTACTAGAGTAATTATGTTCATAATCATGTATTGAACTTTTTTTATGACATGAAGTTCAAAAATAAAAATAAAAACTAAAATTGGCACCGGAAACTTTTTTAATTTAAATCATTTATATGATTCACGTAATTACGTTACATATATAGTTTTTTAAAAGAAGTAATGTACATCAACAAGTCTGGGTGGTGTAGTTGGTTATCACGCTAGTCTCACACACTAGAGGTCCCCAGTTCGAACCTGGGCTCAGACATTTTACTTTTTCGTTATATTTTTGTATCTTTGCTTTGTAACTGTCATCCACAAGGCCCAGTAGTTCTGATTTAAAAAAAAATTAAATTTATCAATTTGACCTCTATCTCCATATTTTTTGTTTTTAAATTCGATTTTATCTTTACAATTTTTACTTTTTTATTGAAAATTTTTTATCCAATTTTCACCTACTAAAATTTTCGTTTTCAAATATTTCAGTAGAAAAATGGAATTGCCTATCAAATTTCTTGTTTATGAAATTTTCAAAAGACAAAAAGGAAATTTGAAAAAATATTTGTATACTAAATTTTTAGTAAAAAGAATTTTGTTTTGAAATTTCGGATCGAATCTTTTTGTTTTTAAATCTTGAATAATAAGATTTATTTCTCAAAGTTATTTTTTATTTGAAAATTTCAATTTCAAATTTTTCAAAAAACAAAATAACTATCAGAAAATTCAAAAAATAAAATTTTCAATTGAAAAAAAAAAACATTACCTACTAAAATGTTATCTTTACTTCATCGAAAATCTAATTTTTACATACTAAAATTTTCGTTTTTAAAAATTTCAGTACAAAACGAGATTGATATATATATGAATTGTATGATTTTTGTTTTTACTTTTAATATTAACCACTGAAGTATCTTAAAAATTTCAAAGACAAAAATTACAAATGTTAAATACGAATTCAAAATTTTCAATACTTTATGCAATGAATCTAGGGCTTTGCAGTTGACATATTTCCATTTCCATTCTTTTATTATTGGATCGATTATTTGCTTTATATGGAGAAACATTCTCCTAACAATAGCGTCAATACAAGCCATTTGTTCGATTTTGTTCCAGTGAGTATGCACCTCGTTGCGTATGTTCATTTACATTATTAATTAACCAACTAAAAATTATGAAACGAAAGTATTTTTTTTTTGTTTGTTAATTTTTCATATATATATATGTTCGTTTATTTAATTAATTATGGTTCTTTAAGTATTCCTCTTTTGGTAGTGATGAAAAGAATGTCTCAAATAGTCAAGGTATGAAATTACAGCATTGTTTGTTTTAGTCTTATAAAATGAAAATACTTATAATTATATGTGTCTTATTTTCCCCTCTATTGGTAAAGTTTTAATTAACAAAAAGGTGTTTATATGAACTTAATAACATGTAGTCCTTAAATGCAAGTATGCAAACATCCTCTCCCAATAGTGGAGGAGGAGAAGAGGTAGAGAAGAGGGATATCAGAATCTTTGAACTCCAATCGGTATTGTTATCTAACTTAATCTGTAATGGAATCAAATGGTGTTTCTTTTTTCGTTTTTTCAAAGTTAGTTTAGTTAATAAATTATGCTATCACATCACATATACTAGAAAAACAGATAATAAATTTAATGTGTCAATTTTATGTTAAGATGTTACTAAAATATTATTTATATATAAATGTATTGACTTTCTGTTTTTTAATATAATTTAATAAATAAGGGATATTTTTGAAAAAATAAATAAATTCATCTAAAATATTGAAATGGTGTTTATATTTAAGAACAAATGATTTTTGTAAATGATACTTATAATTAAGGGACAGAGGTAGCAAATTTATTGAAGCGGAAGTACATTTTTGGTATCAATTGTATATTTTATATTATTTTAAAGGAATAAATGTATTTTATATTATTTTAAAGACCGGGTATTGGGATCTACAACTACAAGCAGCCCGATAATACAAGATCTCCAATTGGTGATCGTCCAATTTTTTTATTTTTTATGATATAATAAAATTAAGATGATTTTGAATATATTTTTAATTCTTACATAATTACCATATTTTTAGTGTAATCCTTAAAAAAATTAGATTCACTTATAATTTCTATTGTAATTTTATAAGAACTACAAATATTTTTTTTCTATACAAAAATTAAAATAAATAAAAACTAAAAAAGAATCAAAATTTTTTTTATGGTCTCATTTTTTAAATTAAAACAAGATCTTCAAAATATTTAAGACGTTCTTGATTTATAGAGTTATATGTATGTTATGTGAGAATGAATATTATTTAGTTTTTTTTAATATATAATGATTAAAAATTCAAACTTCATTCAATTTATGTATAAATTAATTAAACTTTTGTAAATAACTACATAAAATTTTATGCCGTTCATTTGTTTTTTTACAAATTATAAATTCAATTAAAAAATATTTGAAACTTAACATGACTCTTTAATTGATAATCATATGAATTTTCAATTATTTTTCACATTATTATAGACCTAAGATGTCTCAAGCTGTTACTCCAATAAATTTATTATTATTTATAAACTTCTGATTTACAATTACATAATTGTAGACTTAAAATTTATTAAATTTCTATTAGACTTTGATAAATATAATGTATTATGAATATATAACTTTGTTCCTCCATACAAAGATATGTAAGTTATTTTGGAGCCTTCGATTATTTTTGTACTACTATATATAGTACTAGCATCACTTTCCCAATTCACTTAACCCTTCACTTAAATAAATAAATAAATTATCTTTTAGAATCATGTGGGTAGTTGTACTACTTGAGAGACACGTATCTCCATAGATGTTAGTACTAATACTCATTCTATCTAATATAAATAAAAATAAGCAAAAAAATATAGGATAAATTTAAATGAAAGCATTATGATTTAAATAATTTAAAGATAAAACTTATTTGTTGATAAGACATAAAACTTTAAGTGTTTATAACATATAATTCAAAATACACTCAAACATAAATTTTGTTATTATTATAATGAAAGTAGAAGGGAGTTATTTGTTGGCGCTTCCATATTTAATATGGTGATCAATTTTTTCTTTAAGATTAATAAATAAATCACCAATATCTAAATGAGTATAATCAATATCACCATAATCAAAATCATTATCTTCATAAGTAAAATGATTATCTATCATTTTTCTTTTGTTTTTCAGTGATTGTTGATAAAGTTCAATGAAACTTTTTTAGTACAGGACATATAGGAGACCAATGAACTTTGTCTTTGCAACGATGACATAAATTTTTATTAGTTTTATTATTATATCCACCTTTTTCTTTTTCATTCTTTTAAGCATTTTCCCATTTCTGATAAAAAAAATTAATTATTTAAATTCTAGTCACAGTTATGATTATGATGATGACGAAGAATACGACCATGGCCATGAGTTTGCCAATGGTAATAGTGTTTTACTAGGATATTACTCCCCATATATTTTTGATTTTATCTATAGTAGCATATATGACAGTTGGCAACTAATCTATGTGGACTCGAGAAATGTTTAAGAAGACTTCAGTCTCACAACGGAATAATTCGTGATTCTACATCATCATTTTCCTTTTTATTTTCACCAAAAGATATTTTGTTTTTCGCTTATTTCCCTCGCCTCTGTTTTTCTCGCATTTATTTTACATTTCCAATTAAAAGTCTTACAAAGATTCAGTCATTTGTCAATTGTCAACTGTCACATTTTATGTTAGCAGACATATTTTCATTTTTGTAAAAAAATGAAAACTCATTTTACTTTTATTCCTTTCATTTGATATTTGAAGTCATATTACATTTTCGTGTCTGTTGAAAAATTTTATTGTTAATTTTCATAGACCAAAATAATAATTACTTTAAATTATTTTATAATAAACTGATAAATACAAAGTGAATAACAAAACAAGATTTTTCAAAATATTTTTCTTTTGAATGTGATAAATTAATTTATATCTAAATTTGAATATTATATTTGTTTCAAAAACATATTTGTGTTCAAAACTTTAAAGCAATAAATTAAAGAGTTTAA
>JBBPBT010001311.1:1151324-1164815 GCA_037974875.1 Cicer bijugum | reverse complement strand
ATATATATATATATATATATATTCTACATACATATTCAATTACTTCTCATCATATACACAACTATAAAGATATTTTATGAACCAACATATAATAATAATAAGATGTAAATTAGAATGCATGTATAAAATAATTAGTGCGAAGTAGTCTATCTTACCAATTAAATATATACTTTTTTTTACAAGAATTTAATCTTTACCTAACAATAAATAGATACATGGTTTCAATCTATATCTCTATATAAATAATTATACAAAATTTTAGTGGACTGCACGCCAATGTTGGATTGAATCTATATAATTTACTCTTAACAAAAATGTATATAATTAATGGATGAAAATGTTTACTCTTTATTCTATAATGATTAATTTATTTAAGAAAAAATAATAAAAATATTACCAACCTTCCATTTTTAAAGTGGTATTAATTATATTTCTTCAATTATACATTTTAATTAATATAATAGACACCCTCCAAATAGGGGTGGGAATAGGTCAGGCCAAGCCAGACTTTGAAAGGCCTGAGTCTGACCTAAGATTTATTTTTTCGGCATAAGTCTGGCCTACCATAGTTTTTTTTTTCCTGCCTGACTGGGCCTTTTTAATAGTTTGGTCTGACCTGTAAGCCTTTTTAAACACATTCATTATTACCTCTTAAACAAATAAGGAAACTATTGAGTGATTGACGATTATCAAATATAAAACGCTACCGAATATGGAACGACTACTGAATATGTAATAATTATTAAGTGATTGCATAATTGAAATAATTTAAAATAGAAAATAATATTATTAATATAATAATAAATAATAATATTAATAAATATATATAGACTGACTTATTAGACCTAATAGACTTTTTTATAAGCTTGAACCTAATCTATTTAAATAAATAACCTTTAAAAACAGTTTGGACCTAACCTTTTTATTAAATAGGTCATATCAGACCAGACCATAAGTAGGTCAGACCATAACCCCCTACGAATGGTCTAGCCTATTTCCATAAATTCAAAAACTTTTATTAATTACTTATATTAATAATAAATATACAAATAATTTTTTCTAAAAATAAATAAATCTAATAAGGATAAATTAATAAAGATATAATTTTCTCATTTTATATTATATTATATTTTATAGATAGGGATATGCTGTAAAATAATACAATATCACATGTGAATAAAAATAAAAATAAAAATAAAAATAATAAAGATTTATTGTAATTTTTATTGACACGTATATTATATTATTTCACAGCTGGACTCTGTGTATTTCTCTCTCTCTCTCTATACCAACGACGTTGCACAGCATAGCATAACACTTCATTGGTCAGAAAAAATGGAGAACGCCGACCCTTGTAGAGATTTCGTCAAAGATGTTAAGCGCATAATCATCAAGGTTCTCTTCTTCATTTTTCTTAAACTTTCTTTTCATTCATTTGTTATCTATTGTTTATCTTGCAATGCTTCTACCAAATAGTGATGCATATGGCTAAGGTTGCTTATTTTTTCTTTCTATATTTGTTTTCAAGGTTGGAACTGCCGTCGTTACTCGCCAAGATGGAAGATTAGCTGTTGGAAAATTAGGGGCACTTTGTGAGCAGGTCAAAATGCACAATTTTTTCTGTCTTTTATTTTCATAAAATAAAAATGCAATTTTTAATTTAGATTATATGACCCTTTTGAAAAATAAATGACAGATTAAGGAGCTGAGCACTTTAGGTTATGAAATTATTTTGGTATCATCAGGTGCTGTTGGCCTTGGTCGCCAAAGGCTTAGATACAGAAAATTGATTCACAGTAGGTAAGTTGTAATGTAATGTAATGTAAGTTTAACACTTTTTTTGTTTTGGGTTTTCATTATATATAAATAAATACCCTTGAAGGGCTAGGGGTGTTGAAGACTTTTTATTTTCAATTTTTTTTAAGGTAGTTGAATTGAAACTATAATTTATTTGAGTCTTACATGGGAATTTTACAGCTTTGCTGACCTTCAGAAGCCACAAGTTGAACTTGATGGCAAAGCCTGTGCTGCTGTTGGACAAAGCAGCCTTATGGCTACTTATGATGATTTGTTTAGTCAGGTGGTTATTGTTGTTAATTTAATTCATGTAACATTTTATGGTTTGCTATTGTTTGAAATTCGTGATAACTTTGTTGTCGATTTCATTTTCAGTTATTACCTTTGTTTTAGGATAGTTGACATTTTTCATTGTTGTGTTGATTTCCTCTTTTTTCTACCTGTATTGTAGCTGGATGTGACGTCTGCTCAGCTTCTTGTTACCGACAATGATTTTAGAGACAAAGATTTTCGAAAGCAACTTTCTGAAACTGTGAAATCACTTCTAGCACTAAAAGTTATTCCTATATTCAACGAGAATGATGCAGTCAGTACTAGGAAAGCTCCATACGAGGTTTGTTTATGATTTGTTAACAAAGACTTCTTATGCTCCATTGTGATAAAATAGTTGCAACAAGTTTAGTTGTATTCTATTTTGGTGTTATGATTGATTTAAATACTTGTCACGAACCCATTTTTTGCAGGATTCTTCTGGCATATTCTGGGATAACGACAGTTTATCAGCCTTGTTGGCGTTGGAATTAAAAGCCGATCTTCTTATTTTGTTGAGTGATGTAGATGGTCTTTATAATGGTCCTCCAAGTGATCCAAATTCAAAGCTTATTCACACCTACATTAAGGAAAAGCATCAAAATGAAATTACTTTTGGAGACAAGTCTAGGGTGGGAAGAGGCGGAATGACTGCGAAAGTGAAAGCTTCTGTTCATGCGGCTGATGCCGGCATTCCTGTTATCATTACAAGGTGCATTGCCGTTTTGTTGTTACATTTCTCAAATGTACCGTTTTTAAGGCATATTTGTATCCACTCAGGAAATGAAGTGCCAATAGCACTATGAAATCGATTATGTATATTACCTACTCCATTTGATTCTTATATGTTACATGCCACATTTAATTTTTCTCCTTTCAGTGGCAATGCAGCTGAAAATCTCACTAAAATTGTCCAAGGACAACGTATTGGCACCCTCTTCCATAAAGATGCACATAAGTGGGTCCCATTAAAAGAGGTTGATATACGTGAAATGGCAGTTGCAGCTAGGGACTGTTCCAGACGGCTTCAGGTTTATTTTATATCTTAACACTTAAAAATGTCTTTCGGATGATAGATATTATCGAGTTTTAATCTCCTAATCTTATATTACAGGCCTTATCATCGGAAGAAAGAAAACAAATTTTACTAAATATTGCTGATTCCTTGGAATCACGTCAGAAAGAGATCAGAATTGAAAATGATGCCGATGTTTCTGCTGCACAAGAAGTAGGATATGAAAAATCTTTAGTTGCTAGGCTGGCTTTAAAGAATGAGAAGGTAAGACAGTTCATGTATTGAAGAAATTATTTAAATTTTGAATTAACTGTACATAATTGTTAAATTTTAAACAAACTACAAAATTTCTCATGATAAACTATGGTAACTGACAGATTGTAGGCCTTGCCAATAACATACGAATTATTGCAAACATGGAAGATCCAATTGGCCGAGTGTTAAAACGAACTGAGGTAATGAAAAGTTTGTTTTGGCTACATATATGACATGATAATTTGCATGTCAGTTATCTGTTTGCAAACTTTTGTTTTTTTCCGTCAAAAAAATGAAAAACACCCATAGCCGATGCCACTATTTAAATTGAACCAATTTTCTTATTATAATTATTGCAGGTTCTAGTTTTACACCATACTAATAGATACAAATGAAAAATTACATGTGTTATTTTGCAAATTTGTTTGTAATTCTTACCGAGTCATAAAATGATGTTTTGAACAAGTTTTTCATTGACATTCTTGATTGTACCGGATAATAATGATCAATGATATTTCTGACAGCTTCATTTTTGTTTAGCTTGCAGAGGGGCTAATTTTGGAGAAAACATCGTCTCCTTTGGGAGTTCTTTTAATTGTTTTCGAGTCTCGCCCTGATGCATTAGTACAGGTAAATTAAACATTTTCTTTTGTTTCTTTCCACCTTCTTTTAAGACCTGGTTACTTTATGCTGTTTATCTGCATTCTAAGCTATTGTCTTCATATAATCTGAACAGATAGCTTCCTTGGCGATTCGAAGTGGGAATGGGCTTCTCTTGAAAGGAGGCAAGGAGGCTAAGCGATCAAATGCAATTTTGCACAAAGTTTGATTTCAATTTCATTGATAATTTGTGAACTATTTTATTTTATATTGTATTTTATTTGGTTAGGCAGTTTCATTAATAAGCAATTTTTCAGGTAATTTATCATTTTATATTTCAGGTAATTACGGAAGCCATACCAGATACTGTTGGTGGAAAACTTATTGGACTTGTGACATCAAGAGCAGAAATACCTGAACTACTTAAGGTGAATACAGTTGTAGAAATTAGTTTCTAGTTTATAAGCTTTCCACTCTTGGAAGATTGAAACATTTAACTAAACTGGAATCTGCATTCTATTTATTTTTCAGCTGGATGATGTAATTGATCTGGTGATTCCAAGAGGCAGCAACAAACTTGTTTCTCATATCAAGAGTTCGACGAAAATCCCTGTTCTTGGTCATGCTGGTAAGACCTTTAAGCTTAATATGCAAACAATGCTTGATATCATATGGCAAAACATTTTTCTTTGAAATAATATAATAGTGATTATTATATATAATGTTATTTTATTACCAAAATCAGATGGAATTTGTCACGTCTACGTCGATAAATCTGCCAATTTGGAGATGGCAAAACAGATTGTTCTCGATGCCAAAATAGATTATCCAGCAGGCTGCAATGCCATGGTAATTTGATGTATGTACTGGATGATAGGGCAAGATTTGTTACTTTTCACCACCATGCATAATATATGTTATTTGAATTTCAAATCTTAGGAAACACTTCTTGTTCATAAGGACTTGGTAGATAAAGGCTGGCTCAATAATATTATCGTCGACTTGCGGACAGAAGGTACGATTTTGGTAAAACTGTTCTATAATTAGAGAGTTATCTGTTTGCATAATTTTTTATCAAGAATTATCTGATTATAAAGTTTAGCTTGTAAGGTTTCTGGAATAGTTAGATGATTTAACATTTATGCAGGTGTTACATTATACGGAGGACCCAAAGCAAGTTCTCTGTTAAATATTTCACTTGCACGTTCATTACATCACGAGTACTGTTCATTGGCTTGCACTGTTGAAATCGTGGATGATGTTCATGCAGCTATTGATCATATAAATCTTCATGGAAGGTATAATGTTCTCATTTTTCTTGATAAGAAATTTTTGAAACGTAGTTTTCTTTCATTCATCTTTTCTGAAATTGTCACAAATTCCCTTTTGTGGCAGTGCACATACTGATTCAATTGTCACAGAAGATCATGAAGTAGCCAATGTATTTCTTCGTCGAGTCGACAGGTACGTTCAAAAAACAATATTATTTTCGTTCCCTCTAATCAAATATTTACGTCGCAGCATTTCATTATTTTGTGAAATTTAATTTCTGTTTTGTTTACAAAGTTTGGTATTACTAATAAACAGTAAATACAACAAACCTTTTTTTTTTAAGCAATTAACCATTTTTTGATATTATACATCATTGGAATGTGGCATTTTTGTGAATAATGTTTGTTACTTTGGCAGTGCTGCTGTTTTTCACAATGCTAGTACAAGATTCAGCGATGGGGCACGATTTGGACTAGGTGCAGAGGTATAATAGTAGAAAATATTTTCCTTGTAGCTTCTGCTAAGGTTGTTGATTTAATTCATAATTCATGGGCTTTAATAGGTTGGAATAAGTACAAGCAGGATTCATGCTCGGGGTCCCGTAGGAGTGGATGGACTGTTAACAACCCGATGGTATGAATTTAAGAAACATTAAATAAACCTTTTAAGTTATTTATACAACTAGAAATTTTATTCAGTCTCTTTAGTTTATACGATCAATTTCATCGATAAAAAAGAATCACAATAATGTGATGCTGAATATTTATGTGAAATTGATGTATCATTTATGCCTGGACGGATTGATTTATGTGAGCTTATCTCTTAACATAGACATTTGTGACACTATTTGAGTTAGTTTATGGAAACAGTTTATTACATGTATATAAACTATTTTCAACTTTATTTCTATGTACTCTTTAGTATTATTTATATAGAAAGACTTTGACTAAGGATTTATATGATAAATGCTTATACTGTAAATGCTCATTTAAATTGTTTATCCAAAGTGGGCCTATAACCAACAACTAGGGTTTATAAAAAGGACTGTAACTGATTAACTATTTATTTGTTTTATTTGTCGATGCAGGATTCTCAAAGGAAACGGACAAGTAGTAAATGGTGATAAAGCTATTAGCTACATCCACAGAGATCTAGCTACTTGATTTTAATTTTTACTTTGCTGTTCTGTAGTTTATTTACTCTTTTTCTTTTATGTTGAGAATGGGGATCAAATTGTACAATTCATTAGAGAGAAGCGATGATAATTTGCTTTACATGTTGCTGATTTTGCTCATTTTGTATGCACGCTGTTTGTACAACAAAATTGCTTCCTTATCAAAATTTGTAAGTTTGTGATCGTTGGATAGGAATTCTTTCAGTTTTTACTGTTAATAGTTATGAAAATAAAAGCAGGAATTCTTTAAGTTTTTACTGTTTAAATAAAAACTTCACCTTGTTACTTATTCTATTGTTACCGCCCACTCAAACAAACCTTACTAAAAAACAATTTTTTTTATTTGATAAAAAGTCTCCATTTTTGTTAATTTAAAAAAAAGACCTTACATTTTAATCTTAATCTTCTTAAAAGTGATAAAATTCTATATAAATTTTAAGAGAAATATTAGTTATAAATTAAAAAAATCACGAGATAAAGAGTGAACACATTGTTCATATGAAAAATATTAGTTATAAATTAAGAAGTTATGAGACAAATAAGAAACATATACACACTATTTTCTTCTTCAACTAAAATATGAAAAAATTTACCTGATATTGTCGTAAAATATTAAGGTAAAGAAATGTCTTATTTCATTTGTTGAAAAATATAGAGAAAATAAATTTGAAAATGCATTAATTATGCTAAAGAAAATTTCTATTTATTAAATAAAATATTAATAATTTATTTATTAAATTTTGAAAATATTCTCTCTAATAATTTTGCTTTAGGCCTCGTAAGATGTTGGCTGTCATTGTTATTAAGATTAAGAGAACTTGAAATCTATTAGTTGATGGCTTACAAACATTGTTCTTAGTATATTATTATTTTTTTAATAATATAATTATGACCGTAGCCAATAGTTTTTCTTGTTCTGCCTAAAGCAATTGAGCTATCCTTCATCTTACATATCCTTGTTACTAACAATCTTACATGCTAAAATTACTTAGGATAAGATTATTCATATTTATTGATTATTCAAATAAATTTTTTCATCAAATTAGTTGTTTAAAGATATGCACTTGTCACCAAATTCATTTAAAGGACTATATACTGACACTAATTTGATAAACAATTCTTTAGACAACTAATATAGTAACACTTTTTTTCTTAATGTAGTAGTAACTCAGTGATAAATTTGTTCAGAGGATTAATGTGGTAATATTTGTGAATTTTTTAGTACCTAGTAAGGGGATAGTTTTATCTTTAAGTCATATCTGTAAACTATTTATATGGGGACCTGTTTTCATTTAGGCTTGTATTCAATTTAGCAACCTCATTTAAACCCGCATACACTATTAGTGGTTTAAAGCATGCACGTTGTTAGAAGAGTTGTAGATAATTTGGTTTTTGTTATCGGAAGAAATGAAAACAAAAAATAAAAAAGGGGTAAGAATGAAGAACACGGAAGTTTTTTGTCAAAGAGTTTCTTCCATTTTAGCTTATTTTTCCCAATGCAACCAGATTGGTTTTTAATTGGATGTGCGAATGGTTGAATTGGAAAAGCCAACTTAAATAAAAATCTACATAAAAACCATATATTGCGGGATATTTTTTAGGATAAAACTTAGGTCTTTTTCCTCACTTCACGTTCTTTTCTGTGTAAAATACTCACAAAACAGTTGAGTTTAGAAAGTGCACAACTTGCGAAAAAGTGAAAAATGTTTAATTGCATTTAGTGGCAGTTTATCTTGTAGAAAACACATTCTCCTGTTTTTATACTAACATTGTCTTACACTTGCATAGCTTACTCCTCACATCCACATTTTTCAATTTATAATAAATAACGTTATCTGCATTAGAGTATTTGAATCCATACAAACACCTCTATGGCTCTACCATGGCATGGCGGTCTAATGCGAAATACAAAGAGGTAAAAGAACAGAACATGTGAACAATCGATGGGCCGCATGATAAGGCAATTTGCATGCCTAAGAGTCCCAATTTGGTCACCCTCGCGTAATCAGAGAAGTTTCTGTACATAAACACTTAAAATTACACAACTTTAGAATAAAAGACCAATTTTATGCCCTTTACATAGACACTGACCTTTCACCTTTATAAATTATGGCATCGCTCATTCTAAACCAAACTAACTTGTACAATGTGATTAAGAATAAAAGGAAATCAAATGAAACAAATATATATTTCTTTTCAGACTCAAGAACTTACTACCTTCCTAATCACATCACATGCTACGAACTTTGAAGGCAGTAGCCTCACATGACTATCTCTGGATTCAAAATGCTTGTCTTGATTTCCTTGTGGGGCAAAACCACACCACCATTACTGTAAACTTCATCACACACATGGACATCTTCTCCAAGGATAGTCATATTCTCCACACGGGCCCACTGCCCAACTGTGGAATGCCACCCAATGATGCTGCTGGATATGCACGCATGCTTCTTAATCCGTACTCCTCGCATCACAGTGCAGCTTGAAAGCCTGACACCTGACTCAATGTTACAGCCAGGACCAATTGCAACATCAGGTCCAATGAGACATCCCTCACCAATTTTGGCCGTCTCATGCACAAGCACATTCCCCAAAATGTGAGGGCCACTGGCCAACTTGGAAGAAGTTTTCTTCCTCAGTGAGTCAAGGTAAAGTCGCAGGCCTGTGATATAGTCCCTTGGTTGTCCAATGTCCATCCAGAATCCCGGCAGGACCATTGCATACAGCTTTTTCTCTGATGCAATCTTTGGAAACACCTCTTTCTCAATAGAAGTGGGTCTCAGTTCAATATGATCCAAAACTGAGGGGTTCAACAGGTAGATCCCAGCATTGATTTTATTACCAACAAATAACTTTGGTTTCTCAACAAATTTTTCAACCTGCCCGGTGGTCTCTTCCATCACAACTACACCATATTTCGATGGCTCGTCAACCTGCACAAGTAGATGACATTAATATAGTGAACACTACAATTTACAATAGAACTTTTCATTTTTTCAATTCTGTTACCTTTGTCACCATTATGGAAGCATCTCCTCCATGGGATTTGTGGAATTCTATCATTTCTTTTAGTGGATACTCACTGATAACATCACTGTTGAGAACAAAAAATGGCTCACCGGATCCATCTATCAGCTTATCTCTGGCAAGAGCCAAGGGACCTGCAGTCCCCAATGGTTCAGTTTCTTGAGAACAAGTGATTTTGATGTCGAGTTTTTCCTCAAAATCCTTCAAGAAATTCAACATCACCTGCAAGAGGAAGTGTTGACAAAATTCAAAATAAAGATACTTTGTTTACATAAATCTCTTTGAGAATGACTGCTGCACGGTTTAGTAAATTGAGGCACAATCCATACCTCTGGTTGGTAATTGATAGCCAGCACCACTTCAGTAACTCCAATTTCCTTAAGAGCCTCTATCTGCAAAACAAATTAAAAGGTGAAAGTGTAAAACACATGACATGATGGTTTATTAATCCATATACTAAGACAAATATACATAAAAAAATAAAATTTACGTCAAGCACCAATTGTACTCACAGGTGGCAACAGGATGGTGAAGGAACAAAATATAACAAAAGCAGAAGAAACAGTCAATATTAAATGAAATTTGAAACTCATTCTCACGAAAAAAAATCTCCACTTAGTGAGGAGGGGGAAGATACAATAAAATAAAATAAAACATGAAAAAACCCAAGACTATATTAACCTAAAACACATTGATGATGGAGGAAGCAGCTACTGAAAATCTATACTTTTGACATACTAAAATGGAAAACTAAATCTATTGTTTCTCTGATTCAAGCAACAAAACGAAACTGTTTTTTCTTATCATATATCTAGATAATAGAGTCACATGGCAAATAAAGCAGGCATAGTTTTGACAAAATTAAGCAAGATTCAAGGTTGATTGTTGCCTAGTTGGATAGAAAAACAATGTTGCAAATCACTTATCCAAGAGTCATTACTGCAAAACCTTGACTGATCCATGATATCAGGTAGAAAATATAACAGAGGCTATTCAAAAACAAAACCTATCTCTAATTTATTCAGGTAGCATAGCAGTTGTAATACTCAAAGAAAAGAGGCATCAAAAGCCTTACCTGATGCAGAATCATGGGCTTGTTAGCAAAATCAACAAGAGGCTTGGGAAAGCTGAGTGTCAGTGGCCTCAACCTTGTTCCAAACCCTCCAACCAGAATCAATGCCTTCATTGTGATGTTTCCTTTACTTTTCCAGCAAATTATAAATTTTGAAGCAGAGCAAAAAAGGCTAACAGAGAACAAAAAATAAGATATGAGAAAACACATTCTAAGCTGTCCAATAAATATGCATGACAGGAAACATATAACTTGCAAGTAACAGGCAAATAATTTGTACCTGAGCTGTGACAAGTGTACCGAGGAGTGTGACACGGATGCAGCTACAGATGGTAACTGAATTGAAAAGCAAAAACTTAACTTTTGTCCAAAAGAAGCAAAAAATTATCACATTGTGTCAATACAAGAACCATAGATCTAAGAATGGAAGTAAACACGAAACAAAAGGTTTAGCTGTATATGAAAACAAAGACAAAATCCAGCAATGCAATGGCACTAGCTTTTAATGAGAACGACAAAAACGGTTTATTTAATTCTGCCAAAGGTTGATCCATTAACTGTATTATGTTCAAACAAGTACCACGGCTACCGCACTGAAAGTTAGCTTATCTAGAAAAGGAATTGTGTATATATATATATATATATATATATATATATATATATATATTTTCTCCCGAGTAAACTAATCCAACCCCACACTCAACTTTGGATGATCATTAAGTATGAGATTGTTTCCTTGTTTCAATGTGAGAAGATTTCCTATATAGCTTTCATTATAAAATAATTTCCATTTAAAAAGCTTTCAAAGTAAAGTGCATTGCATTAACTCAACATTAGAGGACAATAAACTAGGTTTGGCTACCGACAGACGAAACTTGTAGAAATTCACTAATTCCTAACACCCGCCCTTTGCCAGTTGCCACATTACTTACGATATCAACAAGTTTAGTAATACAACAAAAGATTGAGTCAGGTCAGGTCATATATTCACATGTATACCATATGAAGGTAGAGCAAGTACAATTGAGTCTACCGCAATCACCATGGAAAAAGGCTTTTTTATATTATTTTCAGGAATAAATTTCTCAAAAAGATAACTATATTGGAAAAAATATACAAGGGATAGTTATTTATCTAGCAGAAGCAATTTGGTTTCCTTTTGTCTTTAATAAACCCCGCAGAAATATTTGTGAGACAAGTTTTCGGGTTGGAAGTGAATAGTGGTTACGTTAAGCCTTCCCCATTTGATATTAAAATCCCTAACAGTGGAGGTAAAGTTTTCCTTATGTTACATTCCACTTCCACTGTGGTCAACCTTAGGTTATAGCTGAAGCTAGCTTTTACCAATAAAAATGTACTGAATGAATCTCCTAGTCCTAGATCCCATTGGGCCCAAACTCAACAACCTACCTTTTTTAATAGTAGTTCCATTTTTATTAATAATTTTCACCCCAAATACATCATACCCAAAAAGCTTTATATATATTTTTTTTTTGTTTTTCTTAACCCTCTGATTGTTAGGGGAAAGAGTGCCGGTAATCCATAGTTCGGCCAGAGTTAAGTAAAGTCAATCAAAGAGGGTTCCAGTCAGAATTCGAACTTAGGTACCATAGATTTGCCCTTCACCGAAGCTCATCAACAAATAAAATTACAGAAAAGATAAAAGAAAATGAAAACAGCAACACAATCATCACCAGATCTGATAACTAGTACACAATTTCGTTCATACTATATTTTTAATACAAAATAAGATTATT
Source organism: Cicer bijugum (assembly GCA_037974875.1). NCBI lineage: Eukaryota > Viridiplantae > Streptophyta > Magnoliopsida > Fabales > Fabaceae > Cicer > Cicer bijugum. Next base: position 1,152,537 of record JBBPBT010001311.1, on the reverse strand, counting down.
ATTATTAAAATTAGTTTAAAGCACAATAGAATTACACAAACACCTTGTGACTGTGACGAAATAATTGCATTGTAGATTGATAAACCTAAATTCAATCCATGCAAAACGTAAATAAATAAATAAATAAAAATGTAAAGAGAGGAGAATGAACCTGAAGATCGGAAGTTGGGCGAATGAGAAACACCCGAACCCAACCCAATCAAACTCGAACGAGTGAAAAGGACGAGTCAGAGTAGGGTGTTGAAGAAACAACGCAACGGTCCAGTGAATGAGTTGTTACGATCGCATTGGTCACCGCTCGTCATCTTTCTTATATATACCCCGCCAACCATAAATAACTTCGCATTAACAAACGAACCCTTTTTTTTCTTTAACTGTTATTTTCATTTATTTAATTAATTTAATTTCCTTTTTACTCCCTCAAGTAATATTAAGGCCTTGTTTGGTGGAGAAGCGTCGGTGGTTACGGTTTTTGCGATTTTCCCCTCTACGAGTTGTGCCTACTTCACACATTGGAAACGTTGTTTTTATTAATTTTGCTTTTAGATCATGTGTTTATATTAATTTTAGAGCAAATATTATATAAGTTTATTTGTCATATAATATATAAGTTTAGAGCAAATATTATATAAGTCTAGAAATAAATAAAAATTGAGATGTTGAGTAAGTGTAGAAAAATATCATATCCACTTATCGTTCTTATTTTTTAAATTTCAATTGTAAATATGATTTAGCATGCACACTACAATATACTTAATGAAAAACATAATTGTTTCTTTTTAAATCATAATTCAATTTGCAGTTGTGTATTGATTTACAATGACTCTTATTGTATAAAAAAAAATCATTTTGTTTTATTTTTTTGGTTAAAATGATTTTTTTCTTTCTATTATGGTAATAAAATATTTCATAATTTCTTCAAATATTTATTATGTTTAAATGCATATTTAATATTCTAATTTTGAAGTTATGAATTTTAGTCTCTTTATCTTTCTTAAGTTTTAAGATTTTTTTTAATAATAATTCAATTTGAGTTTTCATTATAGGACGTAACATATTTATTAACGAGGTAGAAGTACATTTAATGATTTAACATTATTAATTTGGACTATAACAAGTGAATTTAAAAAAATATATTTACATTTGATCAATAAAATTAAAAAAAAAAATTAAACTATGCATTTTTTATATGTTATTGTATTTTTGTAATCGC
>JBBPBT010001311.1:1126251-1138478 GCA_037974875.1 Cicer bijugum | reverse complement strand
TCCTCCTTATAGGTGTATATCAAATGCTAAGTTAAACTATTATTTTCATTTTCTATACAAGTGAGTGTATTTAATCTTGAATATAATGTTACATTATATAGTTGAGTTTATATTTTTTGGTTTTGATAACACATCATATTCCCAAATGCTAAGTTAAATTAGTATTTCTAGTTTCATTTTCTGTACAAGTGAGTGTATTTAGTCTTGCATATAATGTTATATTATTATAGTATTTTAAATAAGTTACTTTCATTGATTTTAATGATTTGAAACAAAGTTGATAATTATCTCACATTACTAGTTTTTGCTTGACAAAATTTACTATTGAGCTGTTACGTATATACTACTTTTTTATATAATTTTTTTTAGGATGAGTTAACGATATCCTACTATAAAATAGAGAAAACTTTCAAATTGATTGATATATTTCTTTATTTAATCTCCTTTAAATAAATTAAAATTTTGATGAGTAGACCAATATGAGACTTCATCGCTGAATCCCACATCCTTAAAAGTATTTATACAATCTTTATTTAAATAATTTTCGGATTGATTCTCGTTTTTAATTTTCCTACATAGTGTGAGATAAAAAAAGATACAATTCAATCTTATAAACTAATGGATTTAGAACAAATTAAAACAATAATAAGGTGCTAGACCGATAAGCGAAACAGTGACTCGTCATTTTGTCAAAAGAAAGAAAATTCAAACTAAGCTATTCGAAAAACATTTAAAATTATTATAAGATAAAATTTGTAAAGATGTAGAGTCCAAAGAATAGGTTGGCCTTTGACCAATCGCCGCCAAGCATCTAGAACGCTACTTAGATCCGTGAATGAGAAGGAGATAATATGAAGCAAGATAGAATTCTCGTGACTTTTAGCTTTAATTAATTTGCAAGTAGGTTGCTCGCTTCTATGGAGCTGTTATTTTTGCACCTGTTTATTATTAATTCTCTTGCCACATTGTATGTACATTACACTATTGCGCTCAATGAGTTACAATGGTTTTTTTTTTCTTCTCATACACCATAAATTCTTAAATTTAAACTTAAAATATGATACTCTGTCTAATAATATTAATATTTATGACTTGAATTAGTCTTTATAGAATATTAAATAATATAAAAGAATATGTTTTTAGTATTTGTGAAAAAAAAGTGGTTACTTGTACAAAATAAAATTGTTGGTAATTTGTTCACAAGATAAGATCTTTGTATCTTGCCAGTGTGAGTCCACCCTCTCTTCTTTTTTGTAAAAATATATTTCACTAGCACATCATATGTGCAAGTTACAAAGAGACATGTCATTTTCAACCCTTAGCTTAATTTTTTTCTTTCAAACAATATAGCGGATTTCATGGAACTAAACTAATTAAAAAATATGTATGATATCTATTATGAACAATTTAAGTATTCAAAGTTACGTCATGACTCATGTTAGATTGCCGCAGAATAATCTGAAAATAAGTACAAGCCAAGTTGAATAAAAAACCACTATTGAGGAAACCACTAGAATTTTGCATTTTATATAATAGATTTAATTTCAGCGTGGACATTTAGCATTGACCTTCAAAGGCCAGCTTGAATGGATATATATACTTAATCTAAAGAACCTCCCCATACCCCCCACAACTTCATGTTAGGAGTCAGCCTACCAAACTACAGGGTATTTAATAAACTACTATAAAACTACATATTACACTTTGAAATATAATGTTACATAGATGGGAAGGACCCAAAATTTCCTTCCCAAATATACATACTATCGGTGTTGTTAAAAGGTAGAGCCAGTCATGGTAATTCACACCATGAAAGAATACAATACAAACATATATGCATAATTATTCCACTATTGTATGTACATATACATATGACTTAGTGATTAATTACCCTTTTACCAATAAAAAGAACAGCTAGCTAACAAAATTGGGTTCACAGCCTTGAGGAAGCATGACATCAAGTGGGTGACTCTACCAAAAGAAGAGTGTGCCACCAACCACATGCAACGTTTTTAGCTACACAACCTTCAATTGTGACTTCAGAAGGAACGTTACGGTCAATGATGTCCCCAAGGCCCAGCTGCGACCAACAGAAATTTCAACTTAGAGAACAATATAATACCATACCAAGAACATATTGCCATTAATTCACCAACATTACAACCTCATTACTTAAATACATATATGTCAGGTAGAAATTTCTATAATATTCATTTTTAAAGTATGAAATAAAAAGGAGATAGATTAAATGGCAGTACAATATACGCACCTGTCCATACTTGTTCCATCCCCAGCAGAATACTTTTCCATTATCTTGAAGAAACAAAAACAAAAGGAGAACTTATGATAATCTATTAATAATAGGCATGAAAATATCACTCTGTTTTATATTTTTACAATGTAAAAAAGATAGGAAATCAGATTTGCATAATGTTAAGAAACTGGCACCACAATTATGTGTGTAAATAAGGCAAAAAAGAAGATGTAAAGATATTGTGAAAGTAAAAAATAGTAATCAACAATGATCTGAATTTGAGGTCCATCTTTACCATCTTATTCAGTTCCAGTATGTAGAGAGTTTATTAACAGGTGGCCTTAGATTATGACATAGATTATATTCTACAAATTCATAGCCAACCCTCCAAAGATTATTCAAATAACTAGCACAAATGCCATTATTGACTTCTGGTAGATTCAACTGGTATTAAAAGAAAAAGAAAGTAAAGGAAACACAACTTGGGAAATTTTATTAGCATTGCTAGCCAATGTGACTAGGTTGTTACTTCAGTTGGGTTAATTCGAGAGAACCCAAACCTCTCTTCACTCAGTTGTTACTTCTCAACCTCTAACTTCTCTTATCCCTTCTATTTATAATAGCCTCGCCCCATGCTATATATGTTCTGTAATACAACATTCTGTTAGTTACTAGTCACATCATCATTAACTACTTTCTTCTTTATCCCTTTTCAGATAGACCCTCTTAGTGTGACGTCTGCTATCAACTTCACAAGCATAGTAGCACGGGCATCCTTCATCTCTTAAAAAGGAAAAAGGAAACAATTGTTCCGTTATTTTCTGTCGCTCTAGTTGGTTATCTTGGCAAAAGATAATTAAACTAAACTTGAGGGAAAAAAACCATGTATTTTTTATGGAAACCGTTTTAACAAACTATGAGAAAAACCTCAAGGAAGATGTCAGGTGTTAACCTTTCAGAGATTTCATTTTATAAAAGGGATTTTTTATTGAGAAATCATACATGGATTCAAGTCTAGCAGTGTTTAGAGATGCGTTAAAGTGAATTCATTTGTGGAACGATTCGACGCAGGTCGGGTTGATATGACATACCTGTTACGAGTGCAGTGTGACGAGCCCCACAAGATACGGTCTTTACATTTATATTTTCCAAGCTCGGACAATCCAGTAGTCTTGGTAAAGTCTGTCTCGTAAGTCAAATTAACAATTATAAACTAGGATCACTAGTATATTAATACCTCAAGAAAATTTAGAGGTGACAGCAACATTGATATAGTCATGGTACACTGGACAGTAATATAAGATCCATTTGTTTAAAAGATTATTTTTTTAGAAGATGCTCAAAACAACATAAGGAAAATAAAATTATTTCAAGTTTCTGATTCTTAAAAAAAAGCTTAGCCAAACCCCATACAAATTCTTAAAAACTGAGTTTTACAAGGAAAATTCCTGAACAAATGAACTCAAACATACCATTATGTTTTTGTTTCAAATTTCAAAGATAATAAGAGTGGGAGTGTTATCATCTGTGGAACAGCTAGGGCGTACCTCAGCTTGATCATCGCCGGTTCCCAGCTGCCCAAACTGGTTTCCACCAAATGCGTATACATCACCATCAGCAGATGTACAGACAGTATGCCACAGACCTGCAGCAACTCCATCTATTCGAATACCCAATAAGGAAGATACGCAAATCGGACTTAGTTCATCGTCGGTACTTCCTTGCCCGCACTTTTCCAAAACAAGATAACATTTAACTTAGTATAACAAGCATAAGCATGCATCAAACAAGAGAGCAAACAAAAAGATAAATGTTGTAAAAGAATGGAACAGATTATCCCTTGTTAGAGTGAACCTCATCTTCAACATCTACATTGCTTTTGGCCTCTCATATTCTACTTACCTACATGTTGATCCTAAAGAATGGTTAAAAGTTGAAAACAAGAAATCTTGTTTTAAGTAAATAAAAAAAACTCATGAATGTAGGTGCCTTTTGCAAGGAAGTATTATCCAGCCAAATTAAAACGATGTTGGTGACATGCAAACTTAAGCAATAAAGTTAACACCAATAAGGAGGTACTTAAGACTTAAGAGAAGGTCTACGAGCAATGGCTGATACATCTCGTATCAAGAATACACATGGAGCCCAACTGATAAATTTTCATTTAAACTTTGTATCTTATTGAGATCCCGAGAAGGTGACCACATGGTCTTCACTGAGAGGAATTCAGCACATGCTTTCTACAAGTATAGAAGGACTATACATATAACTGGAAATAATTTACATTGCCAACTAGGATATGCACGTATCCAAAAGTATCCCTAGTTCCCTTAAATCACCTGTCCATAAAGTCCCCAACCAAACGCAAGCACCGCTCCAGCATCTGTCATTTCAGCAGATAGATACTAAAAAATCAGTTTGTGAACATTGAAAGTAGGAAAAACTAAAGAGCAGAAACCTAGGACATAATAAGCAACTATGGAATTTGTTCAATTTTCTTTATGTTAACAATTCAGTTCTTAATCTAGCATCAAGAAAGATACACTATTTATTGATATTTTCACTTGTAACTATGTAAGGACCTGTTGTTGTTTTTCCCTCTCATTAAATCAAATAATTACATATCTGATTGTACCACCTAACGTAGAAGTATTTTCTCTTTCTAAACACCTATAATCACCAATCCTGATGTCAATCAAGTGAATTGCATTATAAATTAAGCACCTGGATATTCTCACTGTTGGTTCCCCAAAGAAACTAATGCAGGCTTTCTAAAAGATGTTGATTTGTGATACTAAAAAGACTTACACACCCGTACCTGTGATTACTGCACTATGTCGACCTCCACAGGAAATGCCCTTTATATAACTTCCAGGAATCCTGAAATTTTGTCCCTCTGAACTCATGCTTCCTTGAGCCAGTGATGTTGATAAATCTTTGCCATAAGAAGAGGAATCAATACAAGGAACAAGGTGAGGAGAGGATACCATACGTATTCTGGAACCCAAACCAAGCTGCCCTTCACCTCCATAGCCCCAGCCCCATACCTGTCCTATATCTGAAAAATTCAGAAAGTTGCAGTTAATGACATGTCTAAGACTTCATATCTGATCTTCCATAGCACAAAAATGAAGCTTCAACCAAAAGATGGTCACAGTACATCAAATTTTAAGCTCACGATACTAAATAGTCCATAATGAAGTCAATACCTGACAAAGCTAGGGTATGACGCCCACCGGCAGCAACACTTGCTATCCTTACTCCTGGATTTAGAGTGACAAGACACGGCATTGCTGTTAGAATATCATCACCGGATGATGAGGTTTCAGCTGTTTGCTTTGCTGAAGATACTTTCCTTCTCTTAGTACTTTCTTCTCCACTAGAAACAGTTCCTCGTGTGGATTTTGAGACTTGAGAATGACGGCTCACTGTTGCAAAACCACTCTACATCAGTTAGATAAAGGCCAAGTATCCTTCTTTGTTCATCATAAAGTGGCAAAACTCTTTTCTTCTTTCTTTTTGGGGTTTCAAACTTTGTATCTTTTATCATAGTAGTTCCTTGCTCTCCCAACTCCTTTTTGTAGACCTTGGCTAAGCTTAGACCACCTCCTAGGAGGGGCAGGTATCTGTAGACAAATGTCCATTGTATAGAGGTTAGACATACCTTGCTCTGTCAAGGATGAACTCTGCCTTCCTTGTACATCTTTTTCGGGACTTACCCCTATCAAAGGTTCACCAAATATCTTCCCAGAAGGAATGCATTCCTTCCATCCCCATGTGTAAACTTCTCCACAATCTACAATAGGACATCAAAATATAATTGCAGGATGACACCGTCAAAACATACAATCCATTACCCAGAAAGATATAATTTCTAGAGTCAGTCTTCAATTCAATATTCATGAAATTAACAGAAAGTATGGGATAATTTCTCAAGCAAGACCTTACTACAGATTCAATTTTAAATAAATGAAGCTTACCCGTTGCAGCAACACAATGTGCCCACCCAGAAGCAGCTTTTACAATAGACACTTCACTTGGAAGTGGGAAAGGCTCTGGAGTTTCCTTTACAAAAATAAATTATAAAAAATGTTAATTGACTGACAAAGAAACAAGAGAGACGGTATCATTCTACATAGTTATGCATGTGTTACCCCGTGCTTGCCAGACGTCACATAGCTTTGGCCTAGATCATCTGTCGAACCCCATGTTATGAGCTTTCCTGGCTCTGAATAAGGAAGACAGTATGATCAATAATGAATCTTTTTCGATAATAAAAAGTAAAAAGAAAATGTTCGCAGGGAGAGAGGGCCAAAAGAGACAGATGGATGGAGAGATATACACATTGCCATTACTTCCTCAAAGAAAAAGGAAAAAATCAGAGAAAAAAACGAGTGACCTTAATTACAAATACAATCATTCAAATTCAAATAACAATAACAACAATAATAAAAGCTACACTCAAACTGAAGAGATTTCCTTACCTTGCCAGGTTCATTAAACAGTAATATTGTACCGGCACACAAAGAAATAAGGACCACAATAATGTTTACAGGAGTGAATGGGCAAGAGAATGACAAAAGTAACAAAAACAAGTTTAAAATAGTAGTAGTAAATCCCTGCGAAAAAAATATGTTTAGATGGAGATTTATAACTTTTAAGAGGGTTTTAGAGACAAAGGTTTTGAAGGACTAAATGCATATTTTGGTATATACTACATGACAGATGATCATATAGCATTCCAATCACACTTAACTCATTTTTAGTAACATTTTATACCTTCTTTAATTTAGAAAAGAAAAATATGTCTCTCTTCCCCTCTCCTCCAAAACATTTCATCATAACATATCCTTAAATTCTTCTATTTAGATTCATAAATAAGAGCAAATGTATATTGTTTGGTGGCCACAGAGAGTAATTGTTCCAAAAAAACAAAACAGAACTTTGTTGCCAACAAAACCCCACAGACAAAAGAGAGTTCAGTGAATTATTCACTTAATTAAAAGTGGAAATGAAACGGAAAATGCAAATTTTCTCAATTCAAGCTTCTTATCTACACAAATAAATGAATAAATTAAACAACACAAGGAAAACAAAACCCAACAAAATGAAAAATAGCAATTGAAAAGGGGAATAGTAAATTGAAAATGGTAAGGCACCAGAAATAGCCATGGCGAATCCACAACCACCACCGGAAACATCTTTCCAGCTGTAACAAGACGGCGGAACCCTAACTTGAACCGGCGTCAAAAGAGGCGTCCTTTGCGGTAAAGCTCCCGGTAGATAACCCCACATGTAAACCAATTTCTCATTCACTCTTTGCAATGCTTCACACTCCTCACCATTCATGATAATTTTCCCACACAAAAAAAAGAGAACGAGAAAAAAATACAAAACCCGGTGAAGTTTTAATTTCAAACCTTTTTTGTGGCGGTTTCTGTTTGGTGAGAGAGAAAATTTTGATTTTTGAAGAGCGAAAGAATCAGTGACCTAATGTGTTGTCTTCGTTGGATCGTATCATTTTCAATGAAATGCAGGTGCCACGTAGGCATGTCACGTGGTTTACTTACACGTGGCATCATGGTGGCCGCTATTTGTTTCGTTTATTTTTGGCCATGAATTTTGAAGAACTTTCTGGAAGGTTGTTACCTGTTGGGTTCTCTCTAAAATGGGCCAAACATTATTTCTTGGGACGTGTGCACTACGAGTCGAGAACCTACGCGTCTGTCCTTCCTCTTGCCACGTGTTGTTTGGTCCTAGAAGGCGCAATCATTAAGTATTGCGACACGTCACCAAAGGTCCTACGGAGATAGGAGTAACCAATAAACTTGCGTTTTCTATTACTTCATCGAGGTGTGATGGTTGTGATGTGATGTGATTTGATTGTTTGATGGGACTACTCTCATTTTTGGCAATTCTCACTTTTTTTTTTTAACTTTCATAATTTTTTTAATTAATTTCATGATTTATTTTAGACATTGAACAAATTTTGTTAAAAATATTTTCCGAAATGAAGGAGATATGTTTTAGAACTTGGATTCTTAAATATTCAATTTCCTCAACACTTACCCATTAATTAATAACTTTTTTACTTTTAATATGAAAATTCAAATAAAAGAATACTTTTCTTTTATTTTATAATTAAAATTATCAAATTTGTTATTGAACATTGATCAATGTCGCCTAATTAAATGTAAAGCAGTTAGTCTTTAACATTGACTTTAGAAAATATTTATAAATTTAAATTATTAAATTAATTTAAATTTCTTTTTATAATATTTTATTTTTGCAATAGTTGACTTAAGTTAAAGTATAAATAAATAAATAATAGAAAAAATGATAGTATTAATAAGATTCAAGTGTATGAGATTATCTTACTTTTTTCTCTCTCTTTTTCATGTATTAAACTCATCTTTCATTTTTTTATTCCATTCAATTCAAATACACACTTCGGTAAAACAACTCTAAAAAAGACCTACACCGTTAATATTTATTATCTCCCTAACCTATCAATTTCCTTCCTCTTTCCAAAATCCTTCAAAAACAAAAGTTCTCTTAATTCTTCTACATATGCTCGACCCCCTTGCATGCCCATTTCTTCCTCTCAAGATCCATTGGTCGACCAAAGCAACACTAAAGGAAGATACAAAGCAAGGGGATCTCTAAATTCAAACAAGGGTATAAAGGAAAAAAGAGCTAAGAGTTGACAAAGCAAGCAAATCTCATAATCAACTCAAATTAAAGGAATCCCTTCTTGACAAATAATTAGTTTTCTTTTCTATAATTGTTTCACATCTTACATGTAGGTTTTCTGAATTTGCTTCTAATTTAACTTTACTTTTGTCGAACTGATTTATGGGTTTAAAATAATGGGGTTCTTAGAAAATTAAGAGTAAGGGAAAAAAAACCATGAGGTTTAACATGTAGAAAATGTTTGAAATATGCATTTAGTTTTCTAAATCCAATCATTACGCATACATTGTGTGAATATTTATGGTGTGTTAATGATTGAAGGAATCAAGGTAAATTGTTAGTTGGCTAGTTGATACGTCTTTTTGAGTTGACGTATTCCTTAAACCAAATGATGCATTTTTCTGCTTCTGATCAATGTTAACCTCAAATTAAGTTTCCTCTGGCTGCCTTTGTTTATGTTTCCTTTCGTTGCCTTTGATTATATTTCTTTTTAGCTGCATTTGATTATGTTTCCTTTGATTGCCTCTGATTCTGTTTCTCCTGGCTACGTCTAATTATGTTTCATCTAGCTACATCTGATTTATGTTTCCTCTAATCATGTTGCATTTGATCAGAACATGTTTTTGGTCATGTTGCCTGTAATCCAAGTTCCTCTAATTAAGTTGCCTTTGACTTGAGTTTATCTTTGGTCATGTTGCCTCTGATCCAAGTTCCTCTGATCATGCTGTCTTTGGTCAAAACCTACTTCTGATCATGTTGCCTCTGGTCATAATATGTAACTAAGTGACCGTTTGAGTTTATCTTTGGTCATGTTGCCTCATTGATCATAATATGTAACTAAGTGACCACTTCCGGTTAAACGAGCATTCAATTAAAGACTTTGTGTGAATATTTATAGTGTGTTAATGATTGAAGGAGTGAAGGTAAATTGTTGGTTGGCTAATAGATACCTCTTTGTGTTGATGTATTCCTCAAACCCTTTTATGTGTTTTTCTGCTTATGATCAGTCTTAGCCTCAAATTATGTTTTTTATAGTTGCCTTTGATTATGTTTCCTCTGGCTACCTCTGATTTTGTTTCCTTTAGTTGCCTATGATTTTGTTTATGATCATGTTACCTCTAATCCAAGTCCATATGAGCATACAACCTCTAATTCAAACTCCTTTATCATAATGTGCAATTAACTAGCTGCTTCTAGTTAAACGAGTATTCAATTAAGACTTTCTTTGATGAATGATTGAAGTTAACTTATCTTCTAGTTATCCATTAATATACTGAGTTTGATTAAGTGGCTACATTAGATATGTTAATGAAATGTGCATTGCATACATTATATTACATATGCTTTACATACATTATAATACATATGCGTTGCATTCATCAAGTCATCCCAAGTACACAGTGAGACATTTTAGGATTGTTTCATGCATGAAACAATGGTAAAGGAATAAAAAATCATGACGCCGATTTAGGTAATGGTCAGACTAAGTTTACCAAATGATCTCAATTATCTTAGTGACTCACATCAAGATAATTGGAAAAAAAAATATACTATAAGGAATAGAAATATTACATGTTATTTGTCCATACTTAAAGGAAAAGAAGATTATGTTATTTTACACATTTTAAAGTAATCATAAAGTTAATGTTTTTAGCATGATCTTCGTGCTCATTTTCTAAACTATGTTGCATTTAAGAAAATAAATTTGAACTACTGTTCCCTTTTTATAACTCACAAATATTATCATCTCACCCTATATTTTTCTTATGTAGTATAACATATAAGCGCGACTGATGGTTGGACTCTAGTATCAAAAGATGATCTCGTTGTTAGATTTTATTTTAGATTAATATGATGTGTAAGACCTTAATATTGGTTAAACTTGTAATTTTGACTTACTTGGTACATCTAAAAGGATTTGTAAACTATGTATTTTATATAGTTACAAATCATTTAAGTGATGATACTTATCAAATTTTAATTGATCGCATTTGATTTAATTAAAATCTATAAAATTATTATCATATTCTAAATACATGGTGATGGTTATTATATTATTAATATCGGATAAATAATCCATGTTTTGGCTAATAACTTTTCCTTGTTTAAAAAATAAAAGGGATCTAGCTCTAACATTAAATAAATAAATAAACTAATATTTTGTCTTGTATACTAAAAAGGTGAGAAAAAATATGCATAAAAAAGAGTAAAGAAAGAAAGGTTGAAAGTAAGCGGTTTTTTATAGTTGTTTGATAGGAAATAATTTAAGTGTATTTATTTAGGTGTCTTTTACATGATTCTTATTTAAATTCTTTGTAGTTATAAAAAAGAATTAAGTTTAAATATATTTTTTGTCCTTGCAAATATGTTTCATTTTTATTTTAGTTCTTAATAATGTTTTTTGTTTGATTATACCCTAGCAAATTCTCACAAGTTTTGAAAAAGTTTTTTATGATTATTTTTTAGTGAAAAAATGGTGACGTGACTAATTTTGGATGAAGTGACACATGTAATTGTTGTTGACTAGATAATATTTAAGATTAAATTTTATTTTATTAACTCATTTAATTGTTTAATTAAAAACTTAAAACTAATTAATTAATTAATAGATAAATTAAAATAAAACCCTACAACATTCATCTTCAACCCTAATTTCTTCATATTCCAATTACAAATTCTCATATATAGATTCAAACACTAAAAATTATAAGATCCATACTCTAAACATTAAAAAAGATAAGATATTCTCATGAGACAACTTTCTTCTCTCTAATTCATCAAGAGTAAAAAATTTGTTGGGATCTAAAGTTTATTTTTCCACCTCTTGTAACTCTTGTCTTGTGTCATTATCCTTATTTTCGTTATTCACGTATGCTTTGAGAGCAATATTAATTGGCAAAATTGCAAAATAAAATAGAAATAATAGATAAAAATAATGTTACTATGCTCTTGCAATGTTAAGAAAAATGAGATATTAGAATTTTTAGGGTTTTGATATAGATATGAGAATCTGTGATTTAAAGATAAATAAATTAGGATTGAATATGAAAACTGTTGAGTTTTTATTAAAAATGTTAGAGTTGAAGATACATATTATTGAGTTTTTATTATTTAATTGGTTTATTAATTACTTAATTTTAAGTTTTTAATTAAATAAATTAATAAAATAAATTTTAATTTTAAATATTGTCTGGTCAACAACAATTATACACTCACCATGTACCACTTCATCGAAAATTAGTCATTTCACTATTTTTTTACAAAAAAAAAAATTCAAAAT
>JBBPBT010001311.1:1112858-1125747 GCA_037974875.1 Cicer bijugum | reverse complement strand
CCAATAAAATAAATGTTTATGAACTTTCCTATATCTGTATATATTTTGTAGGAATAAACTCTTACTCCTATATTGTATTTTTGCGGCCGTGTATATAAAACTTAATTTATATGCACAGTTTGTAAAATATATTTTTTGTAATATCAATAAATTATAATTGTTATATATAACATTAAGAGAAAAACATTGCTCGCCTCCTAATTTGTGCTTAGATGTGCAAACCTATTAAAAATATTGATTGGTTTAAAAATATATATTTTGTGACGCAGATAAAAATCTACTTAAAGATAATTTATGTCATAAAATAAATATATAAATTTATTTGGAAGAAGGGGTGAAAAATCATTAATTTTGTGTCAATGAAAAGCATACCTTTGAAATAATTAATGTCATTGAAAACCATATTTCTAAAAATATGATAGTTTTAGAAGTTATTATTTTTACAAAAAATGTAATTAAAAAATTAATATATTTAATCATAATTTATAATTAATATTTTTATTTATATTTTATTTCATAGAATGTAATTTTTGTGGCTGATGTGCCTCAAACCATTTTCAAATGTTGTGAACACGCGGGTTAACGAGCTACGTGTACCAGAAAAGCACAGCGACCCAAGAACTGTTTGTGAATTCATTTTCAGAATGGACCCACTAATCTATCCCATGGCTATCAAGCCTCGCCTTCTTCTAATTAGGCTCATGATCCAGTATCGGCTTTGAGTAATAATTGATGGAATGTTGCTCATTCTATCCGTCCTTAAAAAGTTAGAATTTAATAATATATTTTATTCAATTTTTACACTATTTAAAATAATAAACCAAACATAACGAGCAATCACGGTGGAGTTCAGGATAAGACGATGGGTAAACGAACTCATCACAAACAAAATTGTACTATTAAGTACTACTAGAAAATAAATAGCGAGCGAGCGAGCAGCTAGAACCGTTGGATGTTTGTATTGAAAATCATTTGATGTTGTCAGTGATGGTTCGTGTATGAGATGTGGGCAAATGATATGGTGTAGTGACGCATCATCAGGTAATGTTTGATAATTGATGTCGGTATGATTGTACGATTTCTTATCATTGGTGTCATGGTTGTCAATTTTTCTTTTTGCAAGAATGGTTGTCAATTTTAATAATTGACAAAGTTTTTAAATAATTTAGAGTAATTTTTATATTTGGTGTTTTAAGTCTAAAAAATACTTAATATACATAAATAATTTTATTTATTATTTTACTATTACCAATAATAGAAGTGTCAAATAGATATCCCTCCCTGTTAGATTGATGTACACCTATCAGTATTCAATAATTTATATGAAAATAATTGTTAATTTATTGTAATTACTCTAAGATAGATAAAGAAACAGAATCAAGAGAAATAACGGAACATAAAAATTAAGTTTGAGTTTAGTGTCGATGTGAAAACTTTCTTGATTAATAATCTATAAATATATTTGTAATGCTATTTGAACTTTAAAGCATGTCATAATTTTAGTAAAATTTAAAACCTAACTCACTTAAACTTGTATTTATCCTTAAAAAAGCGAGAAATAATAGATTAGTTTACACTTATTGTTTGTTTCAATTTAATGGAAAAATAAACTGTTTTTCTCTTCTATCGAAATTGTGGCTTGAATTTTATTTTATATTCATATTTAAATATAATTTTGCTGCTTGGTAGAGTTACTTGTACACAAACTTGTATTCAATCAAACAAGCGCAAACTTGTGTAGATAGCAACTTAAAAATCAACATATATACTTAGGACCCATTAATTTGTTTAATGTTTTACAAAAAAAAATAGTTGAATGTTAAACTACAACTGATTATTTATCGCACAAAACAATTTAAATTATTGTTGGAAATTTTTATTTAAAACAGAAGCTGAAATAAACTGATTATTTATCGCACAAAACAATTTAAATTATTGTAGGAAATTTTTATTTAAAACAGAAGCTGAAATATGTTCGTGCATAATATTAAGAGTTACTTTTTTAAACTTCTCTCTCTCAGCTACTAAAAAATAAAATAGCTTCTCATTTAAATTATTTTTTTAAAAAAAAAAAAACTCTGATTAATTTAAAAAATTTAAACAAACAAATTTAAATTAACATGAATTTTAATCATGTGCATAATTACAAAGAAATACACATTTAAAAAAAATAAAATACAGATCACTTCCCACCACTGGTTTTTAATTGGTTTGGAACCACTTTGACCAATTCTCACTGATTGTAATAATTTTGAATTAAATGGACAGAACTCATTTCAAATCTTGACTCAATTGATTGACCAGTTAGATTCTGAGTTGTGAGACATTGAGCTGAATAAATAATTTTATTAATAGCTTGAAACTAACTGCAATAATCTTTTCCTACTTTCTCTCTCCTATTCATTAAAACCTTTAAGCTATGTCATGTCTGAATAATAATCTATAGATACATTAACAGATTGAAACAAACCCCAGACATACACACAGCACAACCCAGTGGTTTTAAGTTCAAAGTCCAGACACTTCAGCTCCAAATTCATGATTATATATAGGAGAAACAAAATGGGGAAAATTCTACAATTCATCTATATAACTTATCAAGGAAACGTGTTTCCTTTCAAGACATCATGTAGAAAACAAATATATCAACTATTTACTACCTTTTATTAAACTCATAAAACATGATATACCCTACATTAGAAATTTAGAACTGTGCTAATGTCAGACTACCATTTATAATGCTGTCCAGAGTAGCCACTTGAGACAAGGTAGGAAGGGCAGAAACTTCACGCATGAAAGGTCTGGGATCACGAGAAAAGAAAACCGTAAATTACTCATATTGACAGGCAGTTCCATAACTAGGGTTTTGTCTTTCAAGGTTGAAGATCCAAGACTGTAAACTACTTTTATGTCCGCCTTCTGACACGCCTTCCATTTGGATTAACTGATTCTGCAGCCCCTCCATCTGCTAAATCTTGCCCATATATGCTACTGCCACTTCTCTTCCTGGTCAACGTTGGACCTGAGTTATCATCCACTGATGCAAATGTCTCTAGCAATTCCAATAACATTGAGGGGCAGCTCTCTTTCAAATGTAAAAAAGCTTCAGATTGCATTACAGCTGCAAAAAGCATAATAGTAATCCATCAAAGAGTATTCAGAAGTTGAAATTTCAATGGTTCGAAAAGGCACTAACAACAAAGGGATAAATTCGTTGAGTATGCAGCAGGAAATATTTAAATAACAAGTCACAAAAACATGAAAAATATTGTTTCTGAACGGCGAGAAAACATTTATACCAAGACAAGAAGAAACCTTCAAAAGTCTAGGAGGCGACACACTGACAAGTAGATGCAAGAAGAGAATGGAAGAAGAATCAAACTAACCCCATTTAAGATTAATTTCAAGAACTTGAAATTCACTATCAAATTCCAAACAAACTTTATATATAAACTTCATATTTCTTTCATAGAATTCAATGCCTTCTACAATAACACCATGTGGCAACATGATGAGATACAATGGGAAGGGAAAAAATTGAAAAGCTAGGGAGATGGAAACTGTTCACATGTACAGCAAATTGAATGACCACGACAATTTCATGATAAGTTCACTTCACATACTAAGTTAAAAATCAATCAGTACACTCCTGAAATCTGGAATAATGACACATCACAATTTCCTTTCATTTTTATATTTCAATAATTATCTAAGATAAATCATAGATAATGAAAATGAAAAAAATATGTCATTACTCGGCAATAGGATGCAAATAAAATTTAATGCAAATAGCAGAGAAAAAGTAGTCAAAGAATTATAAAATTGGAAAAAAATAACACCAACTGAATATGTGAAATGGTACACACAAAAATACCCTTACACACACAGAGAGAAAGAGAGAGAGGTACAAGCATAACTGCTTAGATGAAGTTTAAATTGATAAAAGCCATGATCTTCAGAGGGTAACGCCAAATCAAAATTACTCCTCAAAGTACAGTGGAGTATACGTGAGCCCTCTGATGATTAAAAGAATTGCTGTTTACTAAACTTTGGGTATTTAAACTACGAACATCCTCCTCGCTGAATAAGCAAGGAAGTAACTTTGTTAATTGAACAAGCAATGAATTGGACTTTTATGAAAAACAGCTTGCTAATATAGCTAAGTATCACAGCACAGAACAATGACGATATGGCAACGTCGTAAACATTACATAAGTAGACATCTCTCTAGATGATTGTTATTTCAATAGATAAGCTCATTGGTTACTTTCCAAACATGCCGGCAATATACCAAATAAAAACAACACACTTTTTCACTCAAGCAAGCTGAAGACACCAATGATGAATTTTCGTTTGTGCACATATTCCCATAAACAAGGGCCATAAAGTAGCCCATGCAAAATATTGATACATGAATTCGCATTTTGTGCATATGCACACAGAGAGATAACCACAATTTTTTCTATTGAGAGAATGAGTTGTTGATTAGCATTATAGACAAATTGTGAGAATTACAGATATTATAGAATATATGATATGATGTGAATGAAACTTACGGATTTTAAATAGGAGCCATCAATTTGTATGGTAGAGATGTTAGAAGAATTTCGGATTTACATATATGCACTTTGGCGGAGAATGGCTTGGATACATGAGTGGTTTTTATATATAGCAAGGGAGACTTAAGCGGGTTTACCCGTATACTGATCCTGCAACTGAAAAAATATGCTCGACATGGAAATACAATATCTCACTCTTTTCCTACTCAAGGTGAAGCAACTCCTTGAGTGCTTTGAGATGAATTTCTAGATTGAGGATGAGGTGTGAGGTCAGTTTTAATTCATGAATAGAACGATCATTTTGGCAGGAAAACTGGCTTGGAGTCTTAAGTGGCATTTTATGATGCATTGTAACAATCTGGCTGCAATTTACAGCCGCAAACCAGTTGAAGGCAGTTTAACTGTCGAAGGCGTCACAGTGGACGGCACAGCCGCTCCATTTTTCTGCGATAGCGGCAATATTGACAACAGAGGTTCACAGTAACTCAGTTGCAACCCTATTTCACTTTCTTATTCCCAAATGCTTCATCTGAATACATCTAAAGTCTAGAGCCAGAATTGTGTGCGAGAAGTTTAAGAAAACTACTACATAGAATCCTACAAATTTACACTTCAATAATATACCAGAGATATCATAAAAATTGCACTTACAGTCTAGCTAAGTCTCAGATCAATGTATCTTCCAAATAGTGAAGTATGTACATATAGTTCCTTTAACTGTTGAAAATAATGAATCGAAAGAAAGACATGGAAAAAATAAAAAACAAGAATAAGTGAATGATTCTAGTCAGTAGCGTCGCGGAGGCCTTGCGCTATGCAATATGGCGTTGTGTCGCGTTTTAGGGTTGCAGTCGTAGTGCTTAGTTGGCGGCACAATCGTGGAGATTTCGCGAACGAGAAAAGTGTGAAGAAGCTGCTCAGTGATTTAATTGCAAAATGTCAAAAGTGCCCTCGTTTTTTTAACAATTTATGGTTTTTTCATTAGGGTTTGTTTTTACTTTTTACTGCTGGTAATTTATTAAGTGTCATCAGTGTGACCTTTATGAGTTACTGCTCTGTTTTTTTTTTTTTTTTTTTTTTCTCCGAAAGGGGTTTCTTCACGATCACGACAAACTTGTTCTCTTCTCTACAACCCTTCTAAGGTTCTCTGCGCCCATTTCCCTCTTCACAGAGCCAACCTTCCCCTCTTCTCAGCAACCATTCTTCTCCTCCCAGTTCCTTTCTTCTCTGCGCCAACTTGTTCTCTGTTGTGCTCTGTTTTTATATTTCTGCTTTTCAATTTCTGCACCAACAGTCCCTGTTATTTTTAACCTAACAGGCTATCTGTTATTTTGCTTTATAAATTATGTTTGAATATTAGATGTGTTATTTGAGTCTTGGAGGCTAGAACTTTTTTGTTATTTTGCTTAATATTATTTTTTAATATTAATAGCAATGAAATTTGATGATTAGTTATAAATATGCATTTAATTTTGTGCATTATTCTATTTTAAGCCATTATATGTGTATGGTATAAAGTGCTTGAATTGTTGTTTCCCTCAACTTCAACATAGCAGGCATACCGCTACACCATTATTGCGTTTAGGGGGTCGGCTGCTACACTACGCTATCTACTACAAGATACATAGATTCATAATGATATTATCAAACATCTATTAACTTAAAGAAACGAAGAAAATGAAATTGGTGTGGAAAGTGAGACAAAACAACAACAGTGCAAACAATATTATACTATAAGAATCTTATGTTGAAACAACCAAGACGTTACGTTCACATTCTACAATAATACGCACCTCCCAAGTTTGTCGGATTTGCAATAAATTTTAAACAGATTGCCTTGAGCTGTGGGCAGTGATGTTGCTCGGCCAGGGCAAGTGTTGTGGCTACGGTCTCCGTATTGATTTCTTCAGACAACTTTGATTCACATAACATTTTTAGCCTGTCAAGATTATAGAGATCAGCAGCAGCCAAGAGATGCTGCACCATGACAGTATAAGAGCACATAGGTATAGAGCCCATAACCTCATCGATGTCAGGAAGTTTGTCCGAGTAAATGAAGAGAAGCATTGCCTGGAAAAAAAATAACACGATTTTCGCTCAATTAATCTGCTGAACAATAATGCGTGAAAGAATAATCGCTTCAGTCAGATATTGTCTGCAAGCAAGAAATACATAACATAGTGAAGACGTTGCTGTAGGAACAATTCTCCAAATATCAAAATGGAATGAGATCATGTAACACAGTTATTAGTATTCAACAAAAGACTGGTGAACCAGTCATTTCCTAAACATACAGCAGTTTCCATACTAATATGCTGCAAACCTAAAATCCTTTCTGTTTATTTTGATTGACACAACTCACCCTGTTTTCCTCTACCACAGACAATTATTTTGATTTAGATAATATACACCCAGTTCCAACTGATTGCTTTACAAGCAAATGCAAACATATTATTTATGTGTTCATATCCCAAATGGGATTTAAGCATCAGATACCTATATCAAGGATTAAGCATGATATTTTTTCTGATAACGTAAGAATGCTGAATCATTTCACTGTCCAGATATACCAGTATATGATAACAACCTACCTTGAAGATAAAGGGCTCAATATCTTCTACCACTACTTCCTCTAAGCAAGGATCCCCAACAAGTCCAAAAAACTGAGCTCTAAACACAGGCGAACGGGCAGCAAGAATCAACTTATGAGCCTTGAAGCTTTCATTCTTGACCTTAAAAACCATGTCACAACCCACTTGAGATTCAAACAAGCTCTTAAAATCACGACCCATATCTGGAGCAGGCACAATAACACCTTGTTTTGAACCTTCAAAACGTGTCTTGACAACACCAACCGTGCAGTGCATGACAAGACAATCATTCTTCAAATACTCCGAATTCTCCAACAGTGACCGCCTAAAAAATCGCTTGTAACCCCTAAAACACGAAAAAGGGAAAGCCACTTATCCATTACCCGAAAAGCATAAAAACTTAAGTGCATTACCATAAATACTGTTGTCAATGTTCCTCATAAAAACACAATTCTTACCATAAATAATGAACTTAATCATCCTCTCACAAAAATACAATTTTATTATCAACAGACAGTTTCATTCACACCCTTTCATATAATTCGTGACAGTTGCACTATATCATTAGTAAGAAACATTACGAAAAGTAGCTAAAGCTAATTTTCACCCAATTGAAAACCCTAAACCCCCAAAACCACAAACTCTAACAAATCACTAAATTAATCAATACAATGTTACGAACCACATGCTGCCTCTGTACTTTAAAGTATAAGGACCACTCTCAAGTGGACGATCGAAGTGGCTATGAACTTTATGGTTACCCTTTGGTGTTTGATCCAGCAACGTTAATTTGAAAAGAGCCCTGACATCGGTACCATCGCTAGCAAGTGCAATGAAAACTGAAACGTAAACAGAATTATCTTCAGGATTTTTTCCATCAGGGTAAAAGTAAACGGCCCAATCGTAACCACCAACGGTGAAAGTATCGCTAGTGATGTATTTTCCGGGACCCATTCCTTTAGCTAAAGAATAACCCTTTATCGTTAATTCGTGTGACCCGTTTACTGTTTCGCTTACGGAGCGTGACCATGACCACTCTTCCCATGATTCCCCCTTTCGCTCTTCCATTGTTTTGATTAATTAACTTAACCCTAAAACGTGCATCGATAGTTGAAACCCTAATTTCCCGACCCCACGCTGAAATTGGGAATTAGGATGGGGCGGGAAATGAAAATGAATTGAGGAGAGTGTGGTGGATTAGACTGATGCAGAAGTTACGAAGAATGGTCTTGAGGATTGAGGTTTTTTTGATTGAAAAATAAATGAAGAGGAGAGAGAAGGAAAGGAGAGAGAGAGAGAGAGAGAGAGAGAGATAGGTGCCACTTGGTTAAGCATGTTTACATTTTTTCGCTGTATTTATAGGGTTCTACTACTGCCAATGCCACCGGTGACGCACTCGCTTCGGAAGGGCTTCGTGCTTTTAGGGATAGCAATCAAACATATTTTTATTTTTCCTTCTAATTTCTTGTTTAATTTTTTTTATAATTAATTGAGTATCATAAATGAATAATATACTAGAAATTCAATCTAATAAAATGGAAGACATAAGAGTAATAATTAGAGTTTCAAAAACTAAAAACATGATTTGATGATTATCCACAACAATAATCTAATAGTTAATTAATTAAAAAGTAAAATAATTTAAAGTGCATGCAACTAATTAATAAAAATAAGAATCTAGTAATTGATGAGAAAATGGTGTGCTATTCAAACATAATTTATAATGTATAGATTTGAGAATAAATGAGTAAAAAAAGTGACAATTGAAAATTACATTTGCTAGTAAATCTTTCTCTTACAATCTAACCATTAATAGAGGAAGGTGAAATGCATAAAAAATTATGTTAGCAATAATTAATCATTATTCTTCGTTAAAGAATTAAGACATGGAAGAAACACAACAAAATTGATTGCAACTTACGATCACAAAAGCAAGAACAACATAAATAAGATAAAAGATTTTCTTTAAATCAAAATATATTTTAATAAAACTAATTCAAACCCAATAGGTGTGATGATTGGACAAGGAATATAAGTCTTTACCAATAAAAAATTGTTGAAAAAACCCAACCACACGTGCTATAATCCTAAAAGCACAAACCATCGATACCAAAAATAACAGTCTTATACAATCTCTTCATGCTAAGTTGTATTTTCACATCACCAACATCAAGCTGCAGACACAAGATCCATCTTAAGTCTTCATCGACTTTTTGATTCAAAAACAATGTTTCAATAAAGGAAACTCACAATCTTAATTTCCATTTGGTAACTAAGCAAGTTGTGCACCAATGCAACAATAGTAGAAACATTACCCACCATTTGCAACATGTATATGTTGGATGTGGGAATGTTGTTGGACATCAATTTCTTTTCACAACATTACCCACCTAATGTCGGAATCAATACTCCACTTTCATTATCGTCCAACTTCCAGAACAATCCATTAAAGACTAACTCCACTTTAATCCATATGCATTCCCTAGTTATGCAGAAAAATAAAACACATGCCAAAAACTAGAGGTCTCACCACGATAATACTCAAAAGATAAGTCTTAAATTTAATCCATATGCTTTCAGATATTTAATGCTACTCATAAAATTTTATCCTTCAAAAAGCAAAACACTATAATCATGTTATAACACAATGAAAAACATCATTTGTTAAAAAGTTAAAGCTCATGCCATATTGATATGAACTTATGTTGAAAATCGACGAGAGAAGCTTTAAATGAATTATATTGATTGATAATTGTCTAAATATATATACTAAAGAAGTATATATTTATTCATTCACAATGTATCAGACTAAACATAACTAACTAGCCATTGTATTAATATAATAATTTGTTTCAGAATTTTAAAAAACTTTTTTAAAAAATAAATTATGCCACAAAAAATATTATTGGGCTGAGTCGCGGACTAAGTCGATTTTTGAAACACTACCCAAATTGTGCAAAGGAGATTATCAACCACGAAGTTCCCAGAAAAAGAGATACTATGTATCGAAGTTCTAAAGAAAACCGTTCTAACCCTCAATATGGCAGTCGAATAACTGTCACTGTCACTTGTAATATTACACTAAGACTACTCGAAAGAAATAGAAGAAAAAAAGTAAAAAAAGGGAGAAGTGAGAAAAACCTTATATACAAATAACTTTTAGTGTGATTTTTCAACTGAAGAGAATCTTCTATTTAGAGGAAATTCGCAATTCACGAATTTAAAAAAGAAGACCAGATTTTATAATTAATGAGAAATGAACATTATAAAATAATAAACATGTGTATTAAAATAGATGAAATAAAACTCTATTTATAAATAATAAACTTAGATAAAAAGGGATAAATCATCGTTATTACCATTAATTAATTTTGTTTTTTTCAAATTAACAAATGAAACTTTTGAATTCAATAAATAGAAAAGGA
This sequence comes from Cicer bijugum, assembly GCA_037974875.1. Classification (NCBI taxonomy): domain Eukaryota; kingdom Viridiplantae; phylum Streptophyta; class Magnoliopsida; order Fabales; family Fabaceae; genus Cicer; species Cicer bijugum. Next base: position 1,115,172 of record JBBPBT010001311.1, on the reverse strand, counting down.
TTATATACTTGGAAAGGACGAACGATAATCAATGTAAACGAAGAGATGGTTATAATCAACATAAAAATTGAACACATGTCACTACTTTTATGGTTTGCTACTCTTAAATAGTAAATGCGCGTTATTTTTTACCTAGTGTGCTACTACAACATGGTCATTTCCAATAAAAATCCCAATATATTTCAATAAAAATAAAATAAATTAAATGAAAGAGACATAAATGCATATCTTGCATGTTTATCATTTTTTATTGTAATTTCAATAAAAATAATTTAAAGAAATTCAAAATTGATTTGTATATTAAATAATTAGCAGTAGTAGAGTAATAAATTACTTACTATTAATAGAAGTTTAACATAACAAATATGGTCATAACGATTGACAAATGGAAAACTTATCATAAAAATATGCTTATAATAATATTATGCATTTATTTATATGTTAATTAATAGTTGAATTTCTTAAAATAATATTTATACTTATATATAAAATGATATCAATTTTTGATGTAACACAACTTTTATTTTACCTTTATTTAAAATATTTTATTTATAATTTATTTTTGTTATTAATTAAGTTAATGATTTTAAACTTTTATTATTTTTTTCAAAAAAAAAGATAAAATCATTTTTCGTTTATGCACTAGTATAAATACAATGTAGTAATATTATACACAATTTACACGAGAAATAATAATTAAGTTACAACAGGCTGAAATGATTTGGCTTTAAACAATAAAGATTTATATGGTAAAAAATGCTATAGATTTTGTGTTGACACTATTGTCCGCGAGGAATGAAAAGTGGGGGGAAATTGGGACAAATTGTGGACCCCGCAGGTTTCGTCAGCTGTGTAGGTATTCTTGAGGCTGATACCACCACCGCCACCGCAAATGCCATCAATACCGACAAGACCACCGCTTTAATCGCCTTTGACGTTCACTCATGTTTTCCTATAAAAACGATAATGCCTTTGTTTAATTGTTTCCACTTTGGTAAACTATAAATAATGTAACCCATCACATGTTGTGTATTGTTTTTTTCTGGATTTGTTTAGACTTTAGCGTAAACTATCATTTAAATGGTCCATGATGCAGTGTAATATCATGCAGCCATTTTCTCACAATTTTGTAATCTAAAGTCTTAGATGGTCTAGAGGCAAATTAGACTCTGTTTAATTTGTGGAAATATTTTTTATTTTTATATTATAAATTTTGCGGTAATTTAATTATTAGTATGGAAAAGGTAAAAAAAAAATTAATACAAAAAATTTCCTATGTTTTTAAAAACAATTAAAATATCATAAAATTATTTGACTATAATATAATTTGATATTTTATTTTTATTAATATTTATTTTAGTCATTTATCTTTATTCTTATTTACTTTAATTGTTTATCTATTTTTTATTCGTTTTTGTCTTTTAATTTTTACTTATAATTCATTTTATTTCTTAATAAAAGAATAAATTTGAATAAATTTCTGAAAAATGAAAGATCATTAAGTAAAATATAAAATGATTAAAATAAAAGATAAATAATTGAGTGAGTATATTAAATACAATATAAATAATTAAACTTATATTTAAGAAAAACTATTTTAATTATTCTTGAAAATACATTTCTATTATATAACATTCCATATTCTTTATGATAATAATTCACTAAAAAAATCTATTATCAAAATAAAAATATAAAATATGTTAACAAAATAAATGCATCGTTAATATTTTCTATTCCCCAAACACAAGCACAGATCTACAAGCAAATGCCAGTTGACTTTTCTTAAAATTGCTTTTATTTTCATCAACGCAAACTCATGCATGCAATAAACAAATCTATGTTAATTTGTGTCACATTATCGAGTTGTTTTGGTATATTTTTTCCTTCAAAATAGAACCATCAATTTAAGGAGAAAACATGATTTACTAAATTGTACTCGATAAAACAATAACAACTTTGTGATTACCTTTTTATTATAAAAAAAAGTTTAGATAAAATAGATCTCATAGGATTCTTATAATTAAAACAACGATGTTTGACTTTAAACAGATAAAAATTTATTTTGAAATAGATTTTTATTAAAAAAAAGAGCAATATAAAATGACTTATATTTAAATATATTTATATAAAAATAAATTAAATAATAAATTTTAATATAAAAATTACGTTTGAGATAAAAAAATTACAAATTCTAATTTTATGTTAAAATTAATTCTAAAATTAAAATTAATCAATTCAATAACACACTAACATGTGAATATCAATTTTACATCTATATTAATTACAGCTCAATCAAAAGTAAAACCCAACATAC
>JBBPBT010001311.1:1091744-1112151 GCA_037974875.1 Cicer bijugum | reverse complement strand
ATAATACATTAATTATAATTTATTATTCAAACCGTAAAATATAGTAAAAAACACACACACATATATATTATTATGTAGAGACTAAAAATTAAATTTCTTGAATTTTACAAAGAGTATAACAATTTTTATTTTTTGCAGAAATCAAAACCAATTTTTTATATTTTATGGAAATTCAATTTAAAATAATTAATTATTTAACTGTTAAAAAATTAACAGTATTAAGTATTAAAAATTAAAACAATTTTTTTTTCTTCATTTTATAACGACTTAAATTCGCATATTTAAACCTATAACAAATAATGAGTATGTTAAACCTTTCCCACTTTACATTGTAATTGAATTGATGTTCTAAATTCGGTTACTATATATTACCCGTAGCATAAGAAAATTCTTACATCAATGATTTCAAAACTTCTGTGGGATTTAAGTTGATGTTGGTAAAGTGTTTGTGTGTGTGATTAGTATGACTCACTAATTTAGCTCCAAAACACTCTCACTCTCTTACAGGTTGCTCGTTCTTCATCATAAGTGTGGTGTGAATCATGAAGTAGCATTGAGAAAGAAAAAAAAAAGATTATTATTTATTTTGGATCCAAAAAAATAAACCATGAAATCTCCAATGAGTATCGATATTCTTAAAACAACACACGCTCTCAAGATCGTTGCTTTCTTCTTCATCTCTATCAGTTTCTTCTACTTAGGTAAACACTGGTCCGATGGCTACCAACAACTTATTTTCTTCACACAAGACTCCGACCCGGATCCGAATCAAAATCAATCGGTTTCTATTTCCCCTAATTACAACAAATCATTCAACATCTCTGTCTCTATCGATCAGAATAGCACCGAACCGGTCTCCGAGAAAACCCTAACTCAACCGCCGCCTGCGGGGGATTCGGTCGAGAAATTCGGGATCGTGAACGAGAATGGGACGATGTCGGAGGAGTTTGAGGTTGGGAGTTTCGATCCGGAGATGGTGGATGATTGGGTGAACGAAACGCAAGTTGAGAAGGAAGGTTCTGAGAGTGTTGCGAAATTCACGATCAAGAAGTTTGGGTTGTGTTCGAGGGATATGAGTGAGTATATACCTTGTTTGGATAATGTGGATGCGATTCGGAAGATGCCTTCGACGGAGAAAGGAGAAAAATTTGAACGGCATTGTCCTGAAGAAGGTAAAGGGTTGAATTGTTTGGTTCCTGCACCTAAAGGGTACCGTGCCCCAATTCCATGGCCCAAAAGCAGAGATGAGGTTAAAATTTTATCTTTATTGTTTTTATTTCCAATTAAGCTAAATGGGTGTTTCAAGTTTCAATTAGGAGGATTTTGATTATGGTTATGTTCAAATTGATTTATTTGAGATCGTCTACCGACACAAATAGATACGATAACATTTCAAAGAGCTTATGAAAACAGTTTATAGTTTATATAAAAACAATTTGATTTTGTTTTATCTTTTGTTACAGAAATAATTTATGCACAGACACTTATATGTTAAGTCTTTATAATATAAGCGCTTAATGGAGCTATTTGTCCAAACAGGGCTCGTATGTTCTTACAAGTCACAACATTGAATTAGCTTCTTCTTTCTTTCTTATTTTTTTTTGTTGGTGTAGGTATGGTTCAGTAATGTTCCTCATACTCGTCTCGTTGAAGATAAAGGCGGTCAAAACTGGATTTCTAGAGACAAAGATAAGTTTAAATTTCCAGGCGGTGGTACACAATTTATACACGGGGCAAATGAATACTTGGACCATATTGCTAAGGTTACTTACTAAATTGAGTTTTATAATACATGGCAATCGACATGCATTCACATATCAATATTTCATCACATCATTATATTGTTTTGCCACATTACAATTCACAGTTGCAAGACAGTTAAATATGATTGGAGATTTGTGTAAAATATGTTTAAACTCTTCGTGTTTATAACTTAAATCCCATTATAATATGTATTTTGGTTTCACCTTTTTTTAGGTCAGTATAGTATAGGTGGTTCATTAAGCTGATGTTGAATATGTGCTTATGCAGATGATTCCTGAAATTACATTTGGTCAGCATATACGAGTTGCTCTTGATGTTGGCTGTGGTGTAGCTAGTTTTGGTGCGTACTTACTGTCACGGAATGTCGTCACCATGTCTGTAGCTCCCAAGGATGTTCATGAGAATCAGATTCAGTTTGCTCTTGAGCGTGGGGTACCGGCCATGGTGGCAGCATTTGCAACTAGACGTCTTTTATATCCAAGTCAAGCTTTTGACTTGATACACTGTTCACGTTGTAGAATTAATTGGACTCGAGATGGTATGTGTTTCTTTCTCTTGTATATTGTGCAATAGTTCTTGGTGATAATGATGAGAAAATGATATGGAGAGGTCCCTAGTCAACCAGTAGAGGACTAGGGAATTCTTGTCTGAGCTTCTACTTTAATTGATAATGATATGTCAATGCGATTTGCATGATGATGCTAAAAACTTGTTTACTTGTGATGAAGATGGGATATTGCTGCTTGAAGTTAATAGGATGCTAAGAGCAGGAGGGTATTTTGTTTGGGCTGCCCAGCCGGTTTATAAACACGAAGAAGTTTTAGAAGAACAATGGGAAGGTATGTATATTTGAAACAAGTTTCCATTTAGATTGAATTTATTGAAGCGTTTTAGCTATGTTATCATTGTATTTCAGTATTCTACAGTGCTGTATCTTTGACCTATACCTCTCTCAACAATTTGTTTGTTACTCAAAGCAAATGTCAGATCTTTTGTTTCCCTATTTAATGTTTCTTTATAGTTAGTTTATCATTCCGTGTCTTACAAGCTATGACTTGAGGAGAAGCTTCTTTAACTGTTACAGTATCAAACACCTTCACATCTTTCATTCTTAGACAGTCCCTTCTGCTACTTTCAGTCACTAAGTTATTGGGGTTTGTCCAACTCATTATTACTAAGAAATGCTGTTTGTACCGTGATGTAACTTTGGGTTTTGTTGTCTCCAGAGATGCTTAATCTTACCACTCGACTCTGCTGGAATTTTTTGAAAAAAGATGGGTACATTGCAGTATGGCAGAAACCTTTTGACAATAGCTGCTATTTAAACCGTGAAGCAGGAACAAAGCCTCCTCTATGTGACCCAAGTGATGACCCAGACAACGTTTGGTATTGTGTTCAAGCTTTTTAGATCTTTCGATGATTATATACTTTTGTTATGGGAGACCTGTAGTCAAGCCTATCAACTTTCAACCATTTATATGAGTATCACAAACAATTATATGTAAACTTACTATCATTCTTTTATGTTATGTTGTGATCATCCATGATAAAAATCAGTGTTGAAAATAGGTGCATTTTTGGTATGTTAGAACACCCTAAAAAAAGTGTACCAAAAAAGAAACACCCTAAAAAAGTAGAACTAGTTCTTTTCTTCTTTAGGGTTGAATATAATGCTTACGTTTTTTCTTAAAAAAATAAGTGAATAGAATCCTTTGTGGTGTGTCATCAATTTATAATTTTCAATTTATTTTATACTTTCTTCTAACAGTTTAGCCTTTTAGGTGGATTACTAAAGCATATTCAATATTTCAAAATTATAAGAAAAAGTGAAAAGGAAATTAAATGATGGTATATAATGATGCAGAAATGGTTATTTCACTGTAAATGTGGTTTTTCATTTTCTAAAGATTGTATTATCTCATAATAAAAACGGAACTTTGAAATAGATCAGGGAAGCAAAAGAGCTAGCTGTGCCTCCTGTGTGTCTGTACATATATTTTAGATTTTTATCCACGATATTGTAGAATACTTTTTCTGGTTACACTCTTAACATCTATGCTGCTCATGAGAAAGAAAACTAATGATGAGTTGTATCAATAGTTTTTGCTGAAGCCTCGTGATAGGTTTTCATCCATCTTAGTGTTATTATTAAATTTAATGGCTCATTTTTGTTGATTTCTATTTTTGTTGATTTTAATATATGGTTGATTAATCTAGGTATGTTGATCTAAAAGCATGCATCTCTGAATTGCCTAAAAATGGATATGAAGCAAATGTTACCAATTGGCCTGCACGTATGCAAACCCCACCCAATAGGCTTCAAAGCATAAAACTTGATGCTTTCATATCCCGAAAAGAGCTATTTAAGGCAGAATCAAAATACTGGGATGATATAATAGAAAGCTATGTCCGTGCTTTGCACTGGAAGAAGATGAGATTAAGAAATGTTATGGACATGCGAGCAGGTTTTGGAGGGTATTGTTTATGTCTTAACATTCTTTTTTTGCTGTTAATGTACATAAAGGATTTTCTGATAACTATTTTAAGTATATTTATATGTTTTACAGATTTGCAGCAGCATTGATTACGCATAATCTTGATAGCTGGGTTATGAATGTTGTTCCTGTAAGCGGTCCAAACACATTGCCTGTCATATACGACCGAGGATTTATTGGAGTTATGCATGACTGGTATGTTACTAAATTTGTTCAAGATGTATAAAATAAAACACAAGTGTTCACTCTCGTGTCCGCATGTAATAATATTTCATGATTTGTGCTATAGGTGTGAATCATTTGACACCTACCCGAGAACCTATGATTTACTGCATGCTGCAAACTTGCTTTCTGTTGAGAGGAAAAGGTACCCTTATTTCATATTTCATTTGTTCATTTAGAGCAAATGCTTTTATTTCAATAGTCATCAAGAGCATGTATGATGACCATGTATTATGACTTCATATGGAGTACTTTGCTAATTGCAATTAAGAAACATGTTACATTGTCATGTGTAATCTTTACTATATGTTACATTTCTCTCTACCAGATGCAATGTCTCATCAATTATGGTTGAGATGGATCGGATACTAAGACCTGGTGGACATGTTTACATTCGCGATTCACTTGTCATAATGGATGAACTTCAACAGATTGCCAAGGCAATAGGCTGGCACACGACACTACGAGATACAGCTGAGGGGCCTCATGCAAGTTATAGGATCTTGGTTTGTGATAAGCATCTGCTACGTGCTTGAAGCAATGGTGTGGTAGCATGTAACATGTTCTTATTTTTATAGTCAACCACGTAACAAAGCAAATTAAGTCATTTGAGAAGTACGTGAAGATGCAAGTGTTAAAGTTAAAGTTTCAATTCCTCACAAGGTGAACATTTGTTTATTTATTGATACTACTGAGTAGGTATAAGGATCCCAAACAGCTGGATAGGGCGACTGCATCGTCTAACTTATTTGTATAATTCAATTTATTTGTATAATAGTTATGAGAACTCGTACAACACACGGGATATAGCTGTTTTGTGTAAGCTATTTTATACCTATATTTACTGTATTACTTTCTCTTCAAATTCTATTGGAAAAGTTATGAACATAGTTTTTTTTTCTTCCTTTGATTTCTTCCTTTGATGCCAATACATTCCTTTGCTGTTTATTGCCAGCCAACATCTTGAATTATAATTGTGGATAAATTCATTAGGTGGAGGTCAACAATACTTTGGACAAAATTAGCAAGAAAAACAATGTTATATAAAATAATAAGTATCAATCGTTCTCATTGAGACATTATAACAAAGCTTTATTGGAGAAGGAATAGAAGAGGAGCAAACGGGTAAAATTGTATCAACACAAATCATGACCAGTCATATATGTATTGTTTTTGTAATCCTAACAATGCATTTGTAAACTATTCATATTTATAATTATCCTTTGAAAGTAATGCTAAAAAAACTCTATTTTAAATATGATAAGTATAAACATGCACTGAAGTTTAATAATTCAAATCACTCCAACGCTTGGGCGATTATTATACATGTTTTATCCAAGTTGGAGTAAAAGAAATAGCATAGTACAAAATAAGACAGATGAATTTAAGTTGCTCAATTTAGAATGTAGTAAGTACACTCTAAATATTTGGCAACCCCTAAGAAATTGAGAATGATCATCGTTATAGGCATATTTAAGTAATATGTAGCACGAGCTATATGTAGAACCCTTCAACAAAATAATATATAAATATTTCAAAATTTAATTATATAAAAGATTTTTTTTGACAGTAAATATATAAAAGATTTGTATCGTATCTAGTTGTACTCTCCCTCTCTATTGTTTCTCGAATAAAGTTTGATGGTATATTAAGCGATGGTGTTTCATAACATTTTGCGCATTCTTCTTCAATTCATTTGGCAAATGATCAATATTTGACATTTTAACAACTAATTTCATATCAAGCTCTTTTCACTTAACTATCCCTTCAATGGCCTCCTTCAAATTTTTTTCTTCATGAAAACTCATTTGATTTGATTCCTTTCCTCACTAGACTTTAATCTCATCCAACTCTTTGAAAGCCTCAATCTTCGGCAAGTATACTTATTCTTCATTGGCTTCCTCAGGATCATCTCTGAACTAAACTTCATGCTTTGATTTCAATCTAACACATTTTACTGTTCTTTTTAGGAAATTTCCAATTTCTAATGCTTTTATTACAGTTATTAAAAAAAGCCAGTGAATAATAAGTATTTAATGGTATAAAGACTTGCTTTACAATTAGAAGTATATTGATTAAAGCAATTAAACAATTTTTTTATTCTTTCAAAAAGGGAACAATCATATGAGTGGGGATCCATCTTGCTTGGACATCAAATTTCAACAATCCAATTATTCAATATTTTTAGCATACCTTAATGACCATGGATACCTAAAATTATAAAAATTATATATGCGTAGCTATTGGATCTTATCATATCATTAATTTATTTGAATTTTAAAAACTATATCTTTTTTGAATTGAACTTAAATACTTGATAAAGTATTAAAATGCAAATTTGTATATTTAATCTACTCAATAAAAACTATTAAATTGATCGTTGGATCGATGAAATTTTATATCTACAAATACTTGTTAAACAAAGTAACTCAAAAAAAAATTACTCTTATAATGAAGTTATTCTGACCCTATATATAAAAGGAGTTTATCAAATGAGATAAATTTTACAATAAGAGAATGAGATAGTTAGATCTTGCCCACAAAATCATACATCTATGATCAAAATTATGAGTTATATAAATGACATATGATTATTTAAAATTTTGTATGCTTGACTATTAATATATTATGTCAATAATCAACAGTTGAATTAATAAAATGTCGTTTAAATTAAGTTATTAAACAGAGTAACTAATCACAGAGTTACTCATTGAGTCAACAGATTCCTATCTAAATGTGTAAAAAATATATAATATTTTATACAAATATTTATCAAAGTGGTTAATAATGTATAAATCATTCGTTAACGAAGTACATAAGGTGGTTAATGAGTTAATTGTGTGCACAATATAACTTTAGGAGTATTCACTACATCTGAATTTATAGTGGACTCTAAGAATGAAGGCTTGTGTAGGCTTGTGTGTGTTTTGATTGATTTTGACCTTGTCAATTAATTAAGAATGCATCTCCATTGATGATTTTTATAGCAATTGATGGCTTGTCAGAGTTACATTGGTGTTGATTGATGACTTCTTATAATCATATTAGTTAGCTCGAGTGTTGCTGATTTTTAAGCCAAGAATAACTTATTGAAATGAGTTTGTATTTGTTTTGAGGCAATAGTCTTATTTTGACAGCTGCCTATAAATTTGGTTTTAATGCATTTCACAAAGTATACAAAACAACTTATTTATAAGAATTCAGAGTTACATTATTCATACGTACAAAACTAAAATAGTATATGTGAACGTTGACTACGGTGTCACCATACTTGTGTCATAATAATGTGTTTTAATTTTATGTATAGTTTTTTTTTATCAAATTACAGACAAGTATAAAAGAAGGAAAAAAAAGTAAAGGTATTACTACAATGCCATTTCATCTTGTCATTTTGCAAAGTTACACCGTTTTAGTTAAAAATTATACTGCAACGCTCTTATTGGGTTCTCATGTACTAATTACCGCAACCACTTGTATCATATCATGTTTTAAATGTCATGGAGATTAAATTAATTTCTGAACACTATATACTAAAGCAGTGGATAAGAGATGTAAGATCATTTCTATTTTTTTCTCCTTTATAATAATTTTGAAGTGTTTTGAGGTGTATTAAAAATTTGGGCCTATCAAGTATCATTTTAATATATTTATATTTCTAAAACTATGATAATGGAAGAAATAGAGAAGATGAAAAATAAAAACAATTTTAGTTCGACTTTTAATATGTTCAAATGTTAAGTGCTAAAGACTAATTTTGATCATGGTTCGTAGATGTACATATGTCTTCTACAATTGAATGTAAGTAATATCTAATTTTACACGAATAATACTATAAGTCATAACATCAATAATATCTAAACAAATTCTATAAATCAAACAACTATCAACTAGTGTTATGTCTCAATTTTTATAGATAAATGTTAGCTATTAGTAAATTGTAAATTAGTAATTATATGTAGAATTTTTTTAGAGGTATGACTTTTCATAATTTATGTCTTAGATGTCATGATTATTTTGATATTGTGATTTATATGTTGTGAGATTGTGAAGAGATCTAAATTTATTGACATAATCTTATCAATCAAGATTACTGGAGCAAATTTTTTAACAACAGACAAGATGCTTAATTGGGCTGAAATCACTTTGAGTCTCCCATTAGAAACACTCATTAAAATTGTCACACATTTGAAGTGATCGTGTATAAGCTCTAAGTTTTTCTCAACAATCTATCATTTGGAACTAGATTGAAACTTCAAGACTTTAACTAAGCTAGATTTATCAAGGTCGTAGGCTTTACAAAGTCTCGTATTGACAAACTTCTTTCTAGAATAATTCTTGAAATTGCACCACATCCTCCTCAAAATATTTTAAAAGTTAATATTGATGACTTTCAAAATACTTTAAATAAGTTTATTATGTGGTGGTCTCAGTTATTATTGAAATGATTATTCTTCTACTTCTTTTAATTAATTTATTTTAGGTAATATTCTAGTTGATGACGTAAGAGGTAATAGATTGTCTAATCGTGTTATTTACTTTAATTACTTTAGTTATAAAAAAAAATATTTATGTTGATTTTTAAGTTTAGAATTACCGATTTTATAATTATAACTATTTTAACATTTGATAGATATATTACGTGATACATCATATGAATATTATTTCAAATAGACATCTCAAATGTTTTTTAATGATGCAAATATTTATATTTATTTGGATTTGGATAGAGTAGTAGAGATAGATGGAAGGAAAGGATCTACCTGCCTAATTCAACTAGTGATAGTCAATATGTAGTATATACCAAATAAAATAAAATTTCCAATTAAAAAGTCAAACTAAAAAATTAATCTATATTTAAATCAATGCAGATCAAAAGAAATTTCCGAAGAATCATTACGATGAAATAAATAAATTGAGTAATTGACACAAAAAATGCTATGAAATGAAAGTTACTAAAACCACCGCTTCATCTTCTTCTGCCTCAGAGTCTAAAATGCTTGAAAATCACACACTCAATTCTACACTCTACGAACCTTTCAAAGGAAAAAAGAGAGAGTAGCACGAATTCAATACCATTTTTCCCGCGTCCAAATCCAATGAATGAAAAGGTAATTATTTAAGTTGTATAATACAAAGTAGAAAGAAAACAAAACCCCTCTTCCTAATTAACGAACAATACTCTTGTACGCTATTCATTCATTGCTACTGTTTCTTCATAGTTAATATACTCACTTGCCCATAAGTAAAGTTGCTTACTTTCTCACTCGTACCAATGCCAATTTGAATTTCACCAATGACTATTTATTTATTTTTCCCTTTTTCCGTTTCTTAAACACCCTCAAATCTGAAAGAAGAGATGCATTTTCTTGATTGTGCATTTTGTTAGTGTGTTTTTTTCTTTGTATATTGCTCTTTGTTTGGGGGTTTTATATGTCATTTATTAGGTGTTTTTTGATTGGTTTGTGTTCTTGCTGATTTCTATTTTAGTTATGGGCTTGGGTGGGTGAATTGGAAAAGATAAATATGTTGATGAGTTTAATGGAATTGTGCAATTTCTGCTATTGCTTTTGTGCTTGGTGTCATTTTAGTTGGATATTGTTTTCAATTTATCATAGGCATGAGTTTTGATATGTATACATAGGAGAGAGCAAGGAATCATGTTTATGGGTTGACCTTAATTGGTTTTCATAAGAATTCACATAGGAGAGAACAAGGAACATAAGACCACATCAAGAGGGAACATTTCCCACTGCCACATTTCTTAAAAACCACACATGATTCTGAAAGTACACTTTCGGATGACATAATTTGTCTGGGATGACACAAAATGTTTTTTTCTCTTCCAAATGTGTACATCCGAAGTCACGCTAGAGGGTGTGAAAAGATTCTACTACACATGAAAGAGTGTTGATATGCATTGGATCACTTCAATTGGTCATCCCGAATTGCAACCCTACCCAATATTAAGAATAACAATGAGAATCGGACCCGTATTTAGGATATCCTTGTAATTTAGAACCGATTCAATAAGAAGGTTAATAGGATTCCTCATTGTATCATTACGGCACATTGTATTTGTTCTCCCGAAAAAAGTAAGAAACTCTCCTATCACCCGTAGACGTAGGTTACATTGACCGAACATGCAGAATCTATGTGCATTCTTCTTCAGCTGTCTGCTTTAATTATGTTTGTTCTCTTATTCTGTCATAACACTTTGCTTTCTAACTTCAAAGATTTTTTAATGTTGTGTTGGATATGTTAGATATAATTAGTTGTGTCATTTATGGATTATCAGTAGCTAGTTGTCCTTGATAGCCTTTTTGTGTTTGAATCATGTTGATGGCCCGGCCCGAATTGTAACACGGCCCCTATTTTGGAGCTCAAAATATTGAGAACAATGAGAACTAACCCCTTTTTATATATTCCTTGTAATGAACCAGTACAATAAGGGGGTAATAGGGTTGCTCAGAGTATCATTGCGGCTCTCTGTATCTATTTTCCTGAAAGCAGTAAGAAATCCTCGCGTGGACGTAGGTAAAATAGGGTATCATTGTGGCTCTCTTTATCTATTTTTTCGTTTATTCGCTTATTCTGTCATAATACTTTGACTTCAAATGTCGAAGATTCTTTAATGTCATGTCGGATTACTTAGATATAATTATCTGTGTCATTTATGGATTAGGAGTGGTTAGTTGTGATTGTGCTTGATGCTTGGGTTAAGCCCTTAGATACGAAATAAATGTACTAATTGTTTGTCTCTTTAATTTCCTATGTCTAGATATTTTCTGGTGTTGGTATCATGAGGGAAAACCAAAAAACCTTTTATTTGAAGGAAATTTATGAATTATCAATTAAGAAAATGATTTTATGTTCTCATCCATATAAATGCTCATATCAGGTTTCATGTTTAACTATATGTTGAATAGAATAGATCCACATAGTTCAGTCTTTAACTTTACGAGCAACTGTATCAGGTCAGGGGTGCTACTCCAGGGATTTCGAAGGGTATGATATGTGTTTCAAGACACCAATGCTTGTAGATTGCGATCCTCTTTGCTTTCATTTTGTTCACTAAGTTCTGCAAACCATTGTCGTCATTGGTACATTAACAGCTATTGGGAGTTACTGAGAGACAAAAAATGAGTACACATAATATGTTGGGCAATGTTTTAAATGATATACTTCAGGTGGTCACACCCTCACAAGAAGATTGGGCAATACGGTTTGCTATCATTAATGATTTGCGAAGCATTGCTGAATCTGTGCAAAGTCTGAGAGGTAAACTTCTAAAAATTTTGTTTCTGTATATGGTGAACGAAGATTCATGCAGCGGATAATTATGTTATTTTAGATGTTTTAATTAGCATTAGTTATTTCTATGCATATAGTTGGATAGTTCCTATACTCATAATTGAAATTACAAGATTAATTGAATTACTATACTGTGTCTCGTTACTATATTAGTTCTATTGAAGATTTGCCTTACTCCGCAGACATATCTTTCATCTTTGTTCTTATTGTTACTTTTATTTTATTGTATTCAAGTAATTATGAATCTTGTCTCAAGATATTTTAAGGTTCTATCTCAGTATCACTATTACATTTACATTGTTGTACTACATTGTTCTATTCTCATATTCCAAAGAATGGAAAGATAAAAGATGCCAAATTGTGTTGTGGTGCAAGCTTCTCATCAGCTTGAAGGTTCTCAAATAAACAGTGGAAATTAAAGTGAATTTTATTATCTTGTGCTTAAAAAACTTTTCAAACATTAACTCTTTTGTTTGTAACCACAAAATTTGAAACAGATGCATTTAAATGACTTATCATAACATTTTACACTTTGTATGAACTAGGAACATATCTTATGAGAGACTTGTGCTTCTGTATCTTATAGTATTGAGCAAATTATTTTTCCTTCGGTTATGAAATTTTAAAGGATTTAAAATTTCACTTTTACTCAATTTTTGGAACAGGAGCAACTGTTGAACCATTTGGGTCATTTGTATCTAATCTCTTCACACGATGGGGAGACCTGGATATTTCAATCGAGTTATTAAATGGTTCCCATATTGCATCCGTTGGGAAAAAACAAAAACAAACATTGCTGGGAGATTTTCTAAGAGTTTTGAGATTGAAAGGTAATTTTCTTCAACTTGAAACTTCCCAAATTCTGACCTGTTTGATGTCACTGATATGTCTTTGATACTTAGTTGTTTTAAAGAAGGAAAATTAGCTTCAGGAATTAGATAGAAAATTGGGATGAATGATCTTTATATGGTCAAGGAATTACTTCATAATATCCTTATGAAATTTAAGATTGAACCTTACTTATTATCATGATAATTTCATACATGATAAAACCATGCAATCACTTGAGGGACCACTCAGTCCAATAATAATTGCTGTCGCTCCACGTCAATCTCAGTAATGATTTCTAATGGGTCATTTTCTTTGAAGATTTTTTCCTTTAGATTGTAGAGTTCCATAAATAGTGCTTGTTAGGTTTAACATATCTTTCTTGTTACTTTGAAGTCTTATAATCATAATAATTAGCACAAAGGAATGCATGGAGTATGCAGGTTTATTTAGTATGTCCTAATACATTTGGTAATAACACTAATTTACAGGTGGATACATGAACATGCACCTCATCCTCAATGCAAGAGTTCCCATTTTAAAATTTAGAAGCAACCAACAGGGAATATCTTGTGACGTTTCGATCAATAACTTGCTGGGCCTGATGAAATCCAAGTTTTTACTTTGGATCAACAAGATAGATAGTCGGTTTCATGATATGGTTTTAGTGGTATGTTCTTGTGGCCGAAGTAAGGTTGTTAGGCTAGCAATTGCTTCGGTTTGATTCATTCTTTTTCTGGTGTGTGTAGGTCAAGGAATGGGCAAAAACACATAGAATCAATAACTCTAGAACCGGATCTTTCAACTCCTATTCCCTCAGTTTACTTGTAATATTTCATTTTCAGGTAAATCTACTTTTGCATATTTCTTTATGCGGTGATTCTTTTTCACCTTATCTAAGAGGGTTTGGTATTTTTTTTTTTTTGGGTGGTTACTGTTGGAAATTCTAGGAAATATTTTGCTGATTTATTTCTCCCTTTGCCCAATAATAACTGTCACAGTTGAAAAAGTTGTCCCAGAAAGAGTATCACTTTTAGTTTTCAGTGGAAGTTTAATTGTTTTTTCCAAGTGTACCCTCTCCTCTAATAAATATTATGTGCAGAACTTTCAAATTATTATTCTCCACTTTGCATTTATGATAAAGAAAACACATCAATGGTTAATAAAGATAATTTAGTAAAATCACCATTCTCTTTATTTCATTTATAATTTTTCTTAATCCGTGTGAAATGATCAAATGTGTCCGATATTGTGGAATGGAGGGAGTATCATTTATGTTATTTATTTTGGATTCGATTTTTGCTAGAATGTTTTGCCTTTTCTGTGTACTTTCTTTCACGTCTCTCCACATGAAGTAGACATTCAACCATTTTGATAGTGCATTTGGTTTCTTAGTCTCGCGAAAACTGCTATGTGCTCAGCTCAGTTTGAAGATTTGTAACTAGCTAAAATAGTTGATGACTCAACTTTAATATGTTTTAACTGTCGGCTGTCTTCTACGAATATTAAATGGGTCTTCATCTTCTAATGCATGCAACATTTTCTTTCATTTTCAGACATGTGCTCCTGCAATTTTACCACCACTTAAAGATATATACCCTGCAAATATGGTTGATGAGCTGAGGGGTACATTTCATTTCAAGCATGAAGCATCATTATTCTATAATTTGAGATATTGGGGCGAATTTTATAGGAGCTGAACCTGTTTTTTGGAAAGTTGAAATATTGGCTTTTGTTTTATGATGTTCAGGTTGTGTGCACCCTTCAATGTTAAGAATGAAGTAAAAGCACACAAGTTATCATAGTCTGAAGGGGTTGATTTTGGTTTCAAGGGACTTAGGCTAATATTATCTAAAAGATGTTGGGTGGTAGGTTCAGAGTTAAATCACAATATGCTTTGTTGACTGCTTAGTGGGCTGCAAGCTCATGTACTGTGTCATGATTTAGATGTCCAATTGTGGGAACGATGGGTTTGTCAAAATCCATATCAGCTACACATGTGACCGACCCACTCCTTATAATGACATCGACAACTCTCTCCCTTGAGTTAGCTTTTAGGGTTGAGTTAGGTCTAATCCATTATCGGTTCTTATATAACCGTTGTCTTGATTTGATTTCTGCAGGTGTTAGAGCTGATGTGGAGAATCTTATTTCAGAAACCTGTGATGCAAACATAAACAGGTTCATATCAGACAAGTCAAGGACCATTAACAGAAAATCTGTACCTGAGCTTTTTATTGATTTCCTGAGAAAGGTACATATTTTTTCCTTCTTGATTGTGTACTGTAGGTATCAGCGAAAGACATTAGTAATATGCTCTCTCCATTTAACATCTGTTAAATACCAATGAGCTGATGTGTTCCTGCAGTTTGCTCAGATGGATTCATGGGCCTCAGAGCTGGGAATTTGCCCTTATAGTGGACAATGGGAACAGATAAAAAACAACATGAGATGGTTGCCCAAGACATATGCGATTTTCGTAATACTCTTTACATTTTTTTGTGTGACATTATGGTTTTCGTTTTGCGGATAGGCTATGTTTGATTACTTCCACAAAAATTTTTTGGTTCTGTTTTGGCTTCCTCCCTCTTCAGCCAATGCCATGCGAAAAATACTATATTTTATCATGCACGAATTCTCCTGCTCCAATATTGATACTTTTTGTATTTGAATGCTATTTGGTTAGGTTGAAGACCCTTTTGAGCAGCCGGAAAATTCCGCTAGATCTGTCAGTGCTGGGCAGCTGAGGAAGATAGCTGAAGCATTTTTAAGGACTCACAGCCTACTCACCTCGAACAATCAGAATCAAAACTCTCTCTTGGCCTGTTTAGCACCACCACATATAGCAAGAATTATTGGCAGACCTATCATTCCAAGTTACAATAGCGGTTACTTTCATCCAATTCAGCCACAGCAACAGGTGCAGAGGGGTGTGCTCCCGCACCCACAATCACAACGTCATTTTCAAAATGTCAGGAAAGGAGCAGGTGCCAATGGTTCAACTTCGAAAGAAAGCTCCAATGGTTCAACATCAAGAGCAAACACCATAGGTTCAACTTCAAAAGCAAGTGCCAACGGTTCAACATCAAAAGCAGGTGCCAATGGTTTGACTTCAAAAGCAAGCGCCAAGGGTTCGACTTCAAAAGAAAGCGCCACCAGGTTGACTTCAAGAGCAAGCTCCAATGGTTCAACGTCAAAAGTACCTCCGCAAGCACATCAAGGCCAGCAACGGCCGACATGGAGGCCAAAGACCCAATAGCATAGCCAGAATACATAAGGGAATATGTTACATTGAAAAAGTAATGAGTTAAGCTTATCTTTTAGTTTACTTTTTGTTAATACAAGTAATTGAACCGGATTTCTTGTGTTATAAGTTAATTGGCATGATTTTTTGTTCTGGAGGGTTAAAAAAAGAAATACCCGATTGGATTTATTACTTGACATTTCGGTGGAGATTATAATGCAATGATCGGATTAGACAATTCTGAACTTGTCCTACTATGCAGAGCAGGCAAGAGTTCGCATACGAACCAGATTACTATTCACTTGCATTACTTATAACCTGATTGGATACTTTGGCCGATGTGATATCTAATTATCTATTAAGGGGGGTGTGGTAGCAAAACAGGAGGGTATATGTAGCAATATGTTTTGTGATATGATGTGATGTCCAAGCCAGCTTCTCTCTTTTCTTTTATTTGGGCTAAAAGTCTTGGATTAAACTCAAAGTTAGTTGAATGGTAGCACTACATACAGTGTTACATACAGCACTATAAAATAGTCTATAATACTTTATATAAAATGAAATATAAATAAAAACAATAATAGTTGAAAATTTGATAAATTTAGTTAAAAAATTAGTTCAGTTAAATATATTTTTCAACTACTATTTTTATTTTATTTTATTATGTATTATATTCTAAAGAGAGTAAAAATATTACATGTCCAAATAATACTCAACAAAGGCTCAGCTATAATTGATGAGATTGAAAGTTTAATTCTTCCACTCACTTTGCCTTTGACATGCAGCAGCCTGCCAGAATCTGATTCTCCATGCCCCTAATTAGTAGTCAAATGCTTTTTGTTTATTAATTAATTATCTAATGGATGGTTTTTCAAGTTTCACTCCCACACGCCTATTAGATATTATGATAATATTCATTGTGGATATTGTCCCAATGAAATTTAGATTAGTGGTTGAATTGCTAACAACATGCTTCAAGGATCAAATTCTTATCTAATCATTTTTTTTTTAATCTTGATTGTGTTAAAATAGATTCTGTTTTTTTTTTTCCCCTTCAATTATAACACGTGGAGGCTATATGTCTGTATTCATTCAATACATCATACTTACACAAGTTGTTGTTAATTGTCACATACGCACATTTTTTGTCACATTTTTTCTCCGATTTGGTTTGTTGATTGGGACATTCAGCAGCAATGAACAATTGAGAAAATTATAAAGCATTATGATAATGACATTAATATTGTAGGTTGTAGCTAAAATTGCCACGTACCGTGATACAAAAATCTGATCGTCATTATTTTAGTTCTAAGTCAGGACAAGGAGGTATTGTTACACAAACACAAACAATTACACTATTAATTTTTTATCTAACAAATTAAATTGTAAGTGTGCGCTTAACTCAAACTAGTTTCTGATTTTTACGAATCAATAAATACATGTCTAAAGATTATAACGTGACAATTATTTGAATATACAGCTCTATATATTAATTTGTTTATAAAATTTACAGACTAATTTTTCTTTGATTAATTAATGCGAAATTGTAATTAACGAAAAGTTTGTCGCTAAGATTACTTAAATTTTGCAAGCAAATTATATTGGCGAATAATCAATATATAATGTGATTAATGGAATGTGTCATATAATAATCTTTAATGAAAGAATTAACTCAAACTATTTTAAATAATATTTTATAAATTTGAAATCATATTTATTAATCTGCAAAAATTAGAGATTATTTTAATAAATATTTACAATTTCAAAAACTAATTTACCTATACACTTAAAATTGTAATTATTTTATATTTATCATCTTCATTAAATCTAAACAGTAAACCTTCTCTGTATTTAGTAGATTCAATATCTCGGAAAAGATAAGAGATGTTGTAGACTTAAATTTGTGCCTCAATATATATTAAACATTTTCACAATTTTTATCAGCTGAGTAACACTTACCAACAAAACGTATAAGATTACGTGGGGATACAAGATAAAGAGATACACAATTTTGCAACCACCACACTCAACACATATATATTGAAAGATCAGTCACACCATTCTATAGTTATACATGAGTACTCCCTTGAAATATCTCTAAAATATCTTTCTTTTTTTATATTTTTAATGACACGATTATTTAGATAATAAATTATTTTTTTATTAGAACTGTAAATATTAAATATATTAATTTTTTAAACATGAATATCTCGATTAACTTTCGTTTATAATTTATTTTAGCGAATATATATTTAACAAATCAATTAATAGATTAAAAATTTATAGCATATAAATTATATTTGTAAATTTTTAAATAAATTTAAAATAAAGTGATAAGTAATGGAAGTGCATAAAAATTAAAGTCTTAAATGTTTTATTAAATAATATTAATTTTGATATATCTTTTTAATATATCAAATAAGTAAAAAAAAATTGTGAAGAAGGATTATAAGAATAATTTATGCATGTAAATTTTTAATTTGATGATAAATTTTGTAAAATACAATCTTAAACAAATAAAAACTTTAAAATTTTGACTATCCAAATCAAAGATTTAACGCCTCTAAAGTGAATAACTCACTTTAGAATATAATGAGTAATATTAACTATTGATAAATTAATTAATGGTTGATATTATATGCATATGTATAATCAATCATAAAAAATTATATCATTGACAAAACTTCTCACTCTAGATCAATCATATCCTCAATCCAAATATTACAAATTCCATTATCAAAATAAAAAACCAACACCATAAAATTTATCATTTAATTTGTATCTTTCTGCTTGTTTGGGAGTATCTAATTTCATACTCTTTCTATCATTATTTCTTGTAAAAATTGAGGTGGACCAAGAGATGGATTGACTGATCAATTGAGCTGTGGAATATGTGAATATTGACTACTCCAATCAAAGCATTAAAAATATCTCCCTTTAGAACACTTAGTCTGATCTTCACCTCTAATTGTTTAATATTGTTGCAGCCTCATATATATATATTTAATACATGCACCTTATAACAGTTCGTCAAGAAATAAAAAAGTAATGAAAAAAAATGTGCATTTTCATTATAAATTAGTTTTAGATTAATTAATAAAATAATTATATAATCACAAATCTCATCGTAAAATAATTAAATAATTAATAGTTTGTATTTTATTAATAGTGTAAAATAATTTACACTAACGGAATAGAATCATTAATTAATCCCAAAAAAAATTATATGCACCAAATAATTTCATTTAAAAAAAGATCATACATGTTATAGTTTGTCAAAACCAAAGATTTTAGAAGTCATATAACCATATAAGGGTAGCTTCATAACATTTAACTTAATTTTCAAATTTGGTAAGTTAATTGTGGTTTAAAGAATATGTACCGATGATGATTTATTAGTTTAAAGTCAAATTCAATGTTATTCCAAAAATAATAATAATAATAAGTGAAAAAGAAAAAAAAAATGTATTCCGTGTCCATGGGCCAACTAAAAGGGGAAGGGTTGATTGCAAGCAATCAAGCATCAAATCCAACCAAATCTCGTCCAGCTAAGAGATTGTGACATACAAAAATGGGATCAAATGCTACGTGTTCATCTTTCACTATTTATATCAGGCCCACATGTTTAGCTTCTTTGGGGAATTTGTAAGGTGTCATGTAATGTAACAGCAATTCAAATTCATATATCTTTTCTTTCTATAGAATATTTTTGTCATAAGAAACATGTCAAAATAATGTGAAACATTCACTATTTAAATTTAATTAATATGTTAGTCAGTCTTTGAATTTATAACTATTTGATTAACTTAGTCTCAGAATTTTACAAAATAGTTAAATAGTTTCTTAATTTGTTTTCGTTAATTAAATACATCTCTATATCAAATCTATTTGATAGTTTGAATTTGACTACTCTAATATCTTTTTAAATTTCACATGAATTTTTATTATTTTCTCTTCTATCTTACTATATGAAAGATAATACTTTCCATATCATAATGGTAGCTAATCTTGATCATATTTCATTTTCCATTTTTGTGGCTTAGAGGATTTTTATTCACGCACACAAGATAGTTATCTGCCTATGCGATTTCAGCTTCATGGAGTTTTTAGGGTCCTTAGAGTTTTGGGGTTTCAAAAATTTAGGTCTTACTGAAGTAATATTTGGGAAACAAGATGAAGTTAAGATTATGATTGTTGGACATGAAACAATCGCGTCTTTTTTTTTTTTTTTATCATAAAAAAACATTCAGTATCAAAGTACTATTGATTTTTTATTAAACATCAAAATACCACTTTTAAATTTTTTTTTTCAATTTAATGAAAAAAATTTGCCTTGCATCCAGCGATTTTTCACCAATTTTTAGTTTTTAAATAAAGAAGGGAAATAGGGTTTTCCCGTTATTTTTTTTTAATTATAAAGTTTGTTTCATTATTTATATATATAATTTTTTATTAGTAGTGTTATTTAGTAGAATCAAATATATAGAGTTTAACCAATTAACAATGACATAACTAAGTACAAGAAAGTATGTTTTTATAAATT
>JBBPBT010001311.1:1070660-1082095 GCA_037974875.1 Cicer bijugum | reverse complement strand
AAATTATGTTTTAGTTATAATAAGTATATTAAAACTAACGGCGAATAATTTTATGTCATAATATAATTATAATACTAATAGATTTGTTTCATTATTATACTTCCTAAAAAAGTTGCAGCCCAAATATAAAAAAATACAATTTTTATTCACTTTCAGAGTATATTTAAAAAAATATATATAAACAAATAATATTATTAATTCCTAAAAGAAGTATTTATAAAATCAAAATAGAAAGTATAGGTGAATAAAAAAAATAGGAACTAGCTTTAAAATATAGTAATTTTATAGAATTAAAAATATATTTAATAATAACAAAAATTCATCCTCAAATTTTTATAGATAAAAATAAATAAAAAATAAAACCCTCGTCAATTAGAGGTCATGTGCTGTTGTTCTACCATCATCCTCAATCTAATTCTCATGAACTACCTTCTCTAATATGTGTTAATTTTATATATTTTTAGTTAAGATTTATTTTAAATGGTGTATCATAATTAATTAGTATACCCTTTCTATCTCAAAATAACAAGACAATCTGATACAAATAAAAAAAATATATAATAAATAAAAAAGAAAATAATATTTTTTTTATAAAATATTATTTACAATATTAATTTTTTGGTACGGTAGAAAAAATATTAATTAAAAATTATCTTCTTTAATTAATATCATAAATGAAAATAACTACTTTTAAATTTATTTTTACAATAATTAATTAAGTATAACTAATTTTCTAATTTTTATATAAAATATAATTTGAAATTATTTAATTATGTATTTAAGTATCAAATATAACCATGGATATTAAATTTTTTTGTTAAAGTATATTATATTAAGAATTCTAGCCAAAGTTAAATATTTTTATATAGACTTAAGAATATAATAGTGAAAAAATTTTAAGATATTTTTTTTATATAAATATGACATTTACTGTATAACAGATTGATTATCATTTAATTTTGTGTGTTCTCTTTTGTATGTCCAAAATTTTAGTTTATTTTTGTAGTCCACTTTTCGGTCTCCTAACACTCGGACGACGATGTCACCACGTGGCTTCATCGTAGCTTACGAGATTCTATTCGGTTAAATATTAATAAATAGATTAAAGTCTTCACTCTCGCCACACTGCATGTATGCCACACGCGACTCCGTGATTCGCTTTTTCCTTTTGGTTTGTCATTTTGTCTTTACTGCATTCTTGAATTTCTTGTGTTGTTAATACGGGGTTAGAATAGCATAGATCAATCCACACGAGTCAATGGTTTAGTATAAGTTAGAATCATACTAGACTAGATTTTTCTTTTAAATAAATAAAAGGAATGTTTAAAAAAAATCTATTTAATTAAAAAAAATTGGCTTTATCAAACTCACATATTTAAATAAATATAAATAATATTTTTTTACAATAATTATTATACTAAATTTTGATATTTTTATTAAATTTTTAATTTTTAATAATTTATTAATATTAACCTTTTTTAATTTTGATATATTTAAATGTATTCCTACGAAATATAATTGAAGTATAACGTGTATAACATCGTATTCTTCGAAATGTCATATTAAATATTAAAATATAACTTAATTTAATTTATATATTAATTTTTTATTCTATTTAAATATATGTTTGATTACCTATTCAATAATGTTAAAATAAAATATACTTTTGAGTAAACTAACATACCAAATTAGTCTTCTATCAAAGTCAATCTCACACCTAAAAAAGGCTTACAATATATCACAATTCAGACTTAAGTCTTAATTTTGTTGAGAAACTAGGTTTTGGTCTTACAAAGTATAGTTTGGCCCAACCCACACCTTTTCATAAATCTATAACTTTTGCTATCACCCAGCCTTACGTTGGCAACAAAGTGAATTTGTAAATACATTTTTTGCATTGGAGCAAATAAAACGAGAATTCAAATAATCAATATCAACTTATTATCATCTCGAGGTGATCAAATTCATATTCTCAAATAGAAACATTGACACTCATTGTGGAGGCAAAAACATCGATCACTAGGCGTAATGCTTGACATGACTTATCGCATGAATAACCAAGTTACCAAAATCATAACTCATGTATAAAACGGATGATCAAAGGTAAGGGTAGATCTACGTTAGTGTCTCCAACAACATTGATTCCTCTAAGAATTTATATATGAGGTATAAATATTTTATTTAAAATATAAAGTTTTAGTAGCAAAGTATAAAGACCCTCACTTCTTGTTGGTGTAAGTCTTAGAGTTAATGTTTTACTTTTGATATTAGAACTTGTATTGTGCTATTTATTTATAACACTATGATATCTGGATGAATAGTTGATTGTTTTATTGTTGTTTGTAATAGGACGATGTAAAGTCGGTTAACTAGACATTCAACGAGTCATGTTGAAGGACACGAGTGACCTAGATGTGATTTTCCCTTCCTCGTAAGAAGAGTAATATCTATGGGTCTTTTGATAAAGTACGACTGTTAAATTCATGGTCATATTGAGATAAGTCAATATGCGAGATTGATTGTTTTAAAGTGTACTCCGATATCAATGAATGATACTTTAAACTATACAAACATGACACATTCTATGCAATGTATTCGATTTAAATATGATGGTTGAATGGAGATTATACGCAATATCATTATCACAAAAAAAATTACGTCAAATCACATGACATTCTCGTTATTTTATGTAGTAGTGATGTGTTGCTAAATATCGCTCGTTGTTTATAATATTAAATAGATGATTTAATTTTATTAACAATATTACGGGAACCTACACAATCACATACGCAAGAACAAATTAATGAAGGGTTAAAAGCATAAATAAGAACTAATAAGTAAAATGCAAAACATTGTAATCTTCAATGCGCTGAGTCAGTATAAGTGTCAGTAAATAGAACCCTTATACATAACACAAATTTTTGAAGCCGTCAGAAAAGAAACCATATTCGTTCTCTTCACCAGCCCCATTCATTAGCTAGCACAGAAACCAAAGTTACCCTCGTTTGGAGTTATGTTCGTGTGGACTACATAGAGACTTTATCAACAAAGAAACATTTGTGGTCATCATTCATCATTAGAAGATTTTCACGCTATAATAGGTAATCTAATAAACCCTAATTCATGACCGTTGTATTTATCTATTTTTACTAGTGATTTTGCTTCAATAATCGATTTTCCTTCACCATCAAAACTATCTACACTCATGAAGAACTCTAAAGTAAAAACTCCATAACATGGAGAAAGAAGACAATAAAGAGATGGACGAAGATCTAGAAAGTGACAACAAAAACACAAGTGGATCAGGATGATGGGATAACAAGTCTCGTGGGGTTGGTGTTGGATATTGACCTCCCTTTCTATGTGAATAATGGTCCAAATATTGTAGCACATGTGTCTCACTTATTTAAGTGGAGAGTGGTCTAATTACAGTTGTAAAATAGATATTATTTTGATAGGAAAGACAACCACCATAAGAGAAAAGAGAAGAGTAAATCATATTCTCGATTTTGTGAAATCAGTCTTAGAAAAACATCGCATTTGTTAATCGTTGGGTCGAGTTGATATTTGGACAGCAGGTTCGCAATATTGAGGTATTCGTTTTCAACAGTCGGATCGGCGAAATGACATATAGAGGAGGGAAAATCGTGCTCACACAACATCAGATTTTTTAGATGTTTTCTTTTTTTACTTTTTATTTGTAGGCTTTAGTGCTTTATTATTTTGGTTGGTTGTAGGCACACTTTGTGCATCATTTTGAGGCTCTCATGTACTTTTATTTGATTATAGTTGTGCTATTTATTTGGTCTGAACGACCCGTGGTTTTTACCCTTATATTGAGGTGTTTTTTACCTTAAAATATCGACGCTCTTTACGCTCTTGTATTTTGATTAATTTGTTGTTATATATTTGTTGTTGCTTCTCACGGATTCTTGCAAGTTGAAAGAATTTTGCATCCGCTGCATATTACTTATTATTGTGTTTATGTGTTTATTCCCATCACTCGGCACATGGACTAAACCTAGTACATTGTTGTAATCTATTGTTGAAAGTTGTGATCTTGTTGAAGGTTGTGAAAAGTGTCCTCTCCTCTCATTGATAAACATAGTTAACCATAGTTACTAGGTTAAATTAACTTAATAAGATAGTGTAATTACAACATGTAATCTATTGTTGAAAGTTGTGATATTGTTGAAGGTTGTGAAAAGTGTCCTCTCCTCTCATTGATAAACATAGTTACTAGGTTAAATTAACTTAATAAGATAGTGTAATTACAACCTATGTCAAATATTCATTTATTTTATATTTAAATTCATTAGTATTAATTATAATTTAATAATTGATTTGATAATTTACATTTAAATTATTGATTAAGGTTAGTATAAAAAAATCCAACAACCGTGGGTGACATGTTAGCAAGCGTGGGGTAGTATAAAATTTCATAGAGAGACGGCGATGTTGTTTGTTGAAAAGGAGTGTAGCCACAAAATTTGGAGATCACATAAGAAAAGAAAACTCAACCGCGGAGGAGTAATCAAATATATAGGAGATGATCCTATATAATTCTAAATATAATGTTGAATAAGGGAAAAATAAAAAGGATATCATTAAAATTTAAAATGTGTGCTTAATTTTTTATATTTATGATTTAATTTATACACGTTATCAGAATAAATAGTCTGTAAAAATATATTTATATTATTAAATAATTATAATTATTAGATTGTTAAATATATTTAATTTTTATTAAAATTAATTTTAAAATTATATTAGAAATTGTTATGATATGTTAAAAGTGTAAAAAATTACTTTAACAAAATAATTTTTTAGCATAATACATAATAATTAAACTTCTATGTTTATATTGATCCTTTAATTATGGGACTGATTTCATTTTACTATAGGTTTATAGTCATAGAACTGATAAATCAATTTGTACACAAAAAACTTGACCTGATCTGTCAACAAGATATTTATGTAATTTTTGGTGGAAATGGAAATAGTATTTTATATCATTGGAATAGTAAATTTTTTAATTATGGTTAGAATGCAGAGTATAGTAGTAGTAGTAGTATATGTGAAAATTGAAAGGTAAAGAGAGCGTGGAAGAAACGTATACGGGGGGGAAGGTGGTTGTGTTGAGAGAGGAGAAGGTTCGCTTTATTTCCATTGTCCAATGAAAGCGAAGTACGTAACAAGGGATATTACGACACGTGTGGGACCGCATGTCAAAGGCGATTGACGCTTGCAGAATATCTGAGATTCTCATTATTGCATATGAGACGCGTGGCATGTTTCATACGTGGATCCGAAACTGCGATCTAACCCGACACAAAAACAAACCACTACCATTTAGTTTTCAATTCAAAAAATACAACCCCTCCCTTCTCTTTTTCTTCAATTCAAAAAACGCAGCAAGCACGTAGAAAGAAAGACCCAAACCGAAACCCACCAACCTTCCCACTCAGATGCGTTTCACATATCACACATGTCGATCTCTCCACTATCTTCTCCAAATTATGTTGACCTTTCTTACCTTTTTATTCATTTACAATAATAATAATAGACCGAATAAATTCATTTCAAAAAGTTTGAAATCCCGATTAAATTAACTTTTTAATATTACAAATTATAAATAAATTTCTAAAATATCAATTAATAATATTTTAATATAATTTATATATTCAATTCACACGTCACATAATTATCTTTAATAATAAGAGTTTAAATATAAATTATTTTTATTAATATTTTATTATTCTAAAAAATATTTTTGTAAAATTTTAAAATTAATTTGATGGTATAATTATAAGAATCAATTTGTCTATTCATTCAACAATATAATCTTTATGTATTGAAAGTGTAGAACTTTATCAACAATCAATAAATCGAGATTAATCATGTGAATAACTTTATTGATAATTATTACAAAAATATATTATTAATTATTTAATAATTGTAACTAATTGTTAATATAAAAACTCTTTATACAAACACTTGTATATAAATAAAATTAACCTTATAATCTTAAGAATTGAATATTCAGTTTAAATAATTTAACATTATTAACAAATTAAAAATATATTTTTTAATATAATTTATTACAAATATGGTGAAATAAAATAATTTGCATAATAGATATATTTTTTTATTAAATAACTGAATGTAAACGGTATCACGTAATATAATTGAGTCGCAAAATCTATAATTATTTTACATATTTCTAATCTTAATTGTTCTATTTTTATGATGATATATTCAATTCAAGAATACACTGTTTTTTGGTTATTGTTGTTGAAAGAATATATTTTGCTTTATACCTGTATGTTTAACTTAATTAAACATCTCGATTGATAAATTAATTATATGTCATCAAGTAAATTCAGCCATGTAAAATTAACAACTAATATCAGAACTAAAAAATAAATAAAAAGTTTCTAGGATAAAAACTTAAAAGTCTATGTCCCGCGAGACCGTGTTTGTTTGCCAACCCACACCTGAATCTCACACGTGTTGCATGGAATTAGACAAGGTGAATTCGTCATACAGTTCCATGATAAAGTAATAGTAGACTAATTTGCACGTGAAGATTGATAAGTTATTCTATTTTATTTACTCCTCCGGTTTATTAAAAAAACTGATAATTTAGAGTTTAATGAAAGATAAATATAATTTTAGTCAAAATAAAAAATATCACTAATTTAATTGTTAATTATTATTATATCATATTTATAATTCATCACACATAATTTTAAATAATTTCATATTTTTAACCACCTAGATTTATAGTCAATAGTTACTTATATTTAAAAAAAAAAAACTATGATGTTTTTATTTAAAGTCATTTAATGAAGTATGAATTAATAGTTTTAAAATTCAATTAGCATAAAGTAAGAGGGTAAGATGCATGATTGAGGTCGGTTGGTGGGATTGTTGGGGTTGATTGCAAGTCCCACATCGCTTAGTGTGGGAGAATAAGGAGAAGGCCAAAGCTATATATTGGGTTTCGGTCCTTTATTTTCAAATGCACCAGCACCAGTCAGCATGTAGCACTTTAAGCTTGTATCTGACTTAGTTTAAATATTTGCTTTGTAAAAGTGTGGTTGTACTGGGGGTGTTGGTTGTGGGTGAGAGAAGTCTATGTGTTGTAAAAATTTTCACATAGTGTTAATTCTATGAGAGAAGTCTATGTGTTGTAACAATTTTCACATAGTGTTAATTCTCTGGTTGCCGGTTTAGGCAGCGGCCGTGGTTTTTTCTCCGGTTTTGGAGTTTCCAGGTTATATTCTTGTGTTGTGATTGTGTCTTGATTCTTTTGAACTTATGCCAACAACTGGTATCAGAGCCAGGTTCGGAGGTTTGGTGGGATCAACAACTGGTATCAGAGCCAGGTTCGGAGGTTTGGTGGGATAATTTTTCTTAGTATGCTCTGTGGTTGCAGCTTTGTCTGATCTTCCACATCAGAAAAGAATTATCCTTGGTATTGTTAGGGGAAAGGTGATACTGTGAAAGTGCTGTTTAGGGAGGTTCTGGCTAAGGAAAGACTTGGTATTTAAGCGTGTCAGTTGTGACCCACCTCTCTTTCTTGAGAACTTACCTGGCGCACAGTTTACAGTTTGCGTGCAGCTGCTATGTCTTATTCAAGCGTCATGAAGTTTGACATAGAGAAATTTGATGGAAGAATCAACTTTGGCTTGTGGAAAGTACAAGTCAAGGATGTGCTTATACAATCAGGATTACACAAGGTATGTGAAGAGAAATTTTCAGGTGGAGCAGTATCAAGACTCTGAGACAAGTGCTGGCAAGGTCTCCCTTGTTTTGGGAGATGATGGTGATCTCATCTAGGAGATAAAGTTTGTCCTTATGGTATTTCCGCTTTACCATGAAAAAGGACAAGTTATTGCTAGCGGATTCAGAACAGCACACGGGCATTGGTTGGCATTGATGCAAGGTGTGTGGTGATGTGTCGATGGCTGAAGAACTTCCTGGAAGCCAACATGGGAGTTGCACCATAAATTTCAGCAAGGTTTCGACATGAGAAAATTCTTGGAATGGTTTAGTTCTAAGTGGAGAAAATTCTTGGGATGGTTTAGTTCCAAGTGAAGTGTACTTTTTATGGTGGAGTATGATTGTCGGTAAGACAATGGAAGCGGAAGCTGTAACTCTTACAATCACGGTGGAGATTGTTGGGGTAGATTGCAAGTCCCACATCGCTTAGTGAGGGAGAATAAGGAGAAGACCAAAGCTATATATTGGGTTTCGGTCCTTTGTTTTCAAATGCACCAGCACCAGTCAGCATGTAGCACTTTAAGCTTGTATCTGACTTAGTTTAAATATTTGCTTTGTAAAAGTGTGGTTGTACTGGGGGTGTTGGGTGTGGGTGAGAGAAGTCTATGTGTTGTAAAAATTTTCACATAGTGTTAATTCTCTGAGAGAAGTCTATGTGTTGTAACAATTTTCACATAGTGTTAATTCTCTGGTTGCCGGTTTAGGCAGCGGCCGTGGTTTTTTCTCCGGTTTTGGAGTTTCCACGTTATATTCTTGTGTTGTGATTGTGTCTTGATTCTTTTGAACTTATGCTGCTGTTTTTCCCAACAGGGATTAGGATACATGGGGTAAAAATTTCTTCGTACGAGATAGCTATTTGGTTGGGAGAAGGACATTGTCCTAAAATTAGAGGATTATTTAAAAGATATTAATTGTTCTAGTTAAGGAGGGTGAAGAGATAGTGGATGTGAAATTTTGTTTAAACACAATTTATTAAAAAGATTACAAGTGGTACTCAATTATGTTATTAAGGATATTGAAGATAACTGAAAAGATAATGGATTGAATATAATATTCGGGTAAAATTTGAATACTCTATTATTTTGCAAAGACTAAAGAGATTATTTTCAGACTACAATTGGAAGGAAGAAGTGAAACCCTTACAACATAGTGCAATTGCATAAAAATTAAGGTTGCAATTTTTAAGTGGAGACTATTTCAAAATTGATTGCCAATTTAATTTTTTATTGTCGATTCACATATAATATTTGGTTGTTTGATTAAGCTTGTTGGTCTTTGAAGGTATCCTTCATAACTATGGTGATGGAGCCTTTGTTGGGAGAAGTCGCAATAAACGTGTCAGTCACATTTTTTGTTTGCCACTCTTTAGGATATTTGGTTTTTGAAGAATATAATTATTTTTCAGGTTTCGATGGTTATTGCTATGTATTAAATCAAATATTTCTTTTTCGACAAATATAAAAACTTTGTCTTGGGTAGGTCGTCTATATAGAAAGAGGGTAGTAACTTGGGATTTGTTTTCTCTGACTGATGCTGTAATCTTGTAGGATGCATTGAGGCATGTTAATTGATTGATTGAATATTAGTTAGTGTATCTCATATACTTTTATATAATAAATTTACTTCTTATAAATAAAAAATACATATTCTTCGATATTGAATTGATTATGAGTTTGATAGAATTATGAGTACTGTCATTTTCGTAAAAACTACAGTTTCAAGTATCAATAAAATTAGTGTCATTCTAAATATATATTAATTAATTCAATCAAATTATTACATACACTTCCACCCTTACACTATTGTAGTTATTTGAGTTTTGTTATATATATTTGGATATCCATTTTTATTTGAACTAACTTTTTTAGAGTAAGATGCAAATTTATTTAACATGATATCAAAACCAAATTTAATAAAACATTTGTATAATTGAATTCAAGCCCACGTTGCACGTTATGACATATGTTAAAGTTGTATTTAAGTCCTATATTGTGGTAATTATACCTTAATCATTTAAACTAACTTTTACGTTCTCGTGCTTTGATTGATTTAAATAAAAAAAAAAATTGCGTTTTCATCCGACATGAGAAATGAGGCGGATTTTAATTTTAAAATAGTTAAGCCAATTGGATAAATAAACGAGATGATAAAATTAATAATTTTAATATCTAGAAAAATTTATTATATTGGCAACCCATTTAAAATAATATAAAAAAAAATTAGTATTGACAACTAAGTCGTGGAAAAATAAAAAAATAATTAAAATAAAAAACAAATGACAATTTTATGAATACGTAGAACTGATATGCAATTTTATTTACCACCCTATATTCACGCCACCACTTCTTTTTTTCACCAATTCGTTGAAGACAAACTTTGATTATCAAGTTTTTCTTTTTTCTTTCCTCTAAAAATAATTAATTAAATTGTGGTTTTTTAATTGTTATTGATATTTGTTTCTATGTAATTAAATTTGGAGGTTACTTGTTCATATTTGAAATTTTATATTATTATATTGAAAAATGTTATTTAAATACAATTTTAAACACAAATACAAACATAACTACCGTATATTATACGCTATGTACATATTTATACACATTTATCTATCTCTTCATTAATACACCGTTATCTCTCTCTTCATTAATACATTTTTATTATTCTCTCTTCACTAATTAACAATAAAATTAAACAGCATAATCTATATATTATCTTTATTTCTTTTAATCTCCATCCATCTTCTTCCTCTCTTATTCTCTATTTTCTCTCTCTATCTTCCTGATGGATAAATCAACTAATTTTTGTGTTGATCTAAATTCTGTTTTTTACTTGTATTTTTTGCACATTGTTCTCCAAATCTAGACTTCTTATATTTTTATTTTATTTTAGCTTTTCTGATATTTTCTTAATTGTTTACTTTTGTTGTTCTTGGCTCATACAAAGTTTTATGGTTTTTTGTGTGTTTCATTTTC
This sequence comes from Cicer bijugum, assembly GCA_037974875.1. Taxonomy (NCBI): domain Eukaryota; kingdom Viridiplantae; phylum Streptophyta; class Magnoliopsida; order Fabales; family Fabaceae; genus Cicer; species Cicer bijugum. The sequence continues at coordinate 1,071,335 of JBBPBT010001311.1, read as the reverse complement.
TGGTTAATAGTGTAAGTATTATTGGCTAATAAAGTATAATAGGTTGTTAATGCACTATTTTTGTTTAAAAATTAGGACTGTGAATTGTTAATTTATTTTTGTCTAAATATTAAGTTTCGTCACTGTTATTGTTATTGATAGGTCTAATCATATTGTTTTAAGTCATTAATCAGGTTTATATCTTATTTAATTAGAATGTTCAAATTTTCAGTTCGAGTTCATTAATCAAGTTATTCACAATATTAATCATGTTTCTTAAAACAACTAGCCAAATTTATATTATTTGATTAGAATGACCAAACTTTTTTTCTTAAAGCAACTAACTAAATTTATATTATTTGATTAGAATGACAAAACTTTTTGTTCAAATCTATTAACTAAGTTGTGCAAGGAATTAACCGTATTATTTTAAGTCATTAACCAAGTTTATATCTTATTTGATTATATTGCCCAAGTTTTCAATTTGAATTCATTAACTAAGTTGTTCACAATATTAACCAAATTTATATTGTTTGATTAAAATGGCCAAACTTTCAGTACAAATTCATTAACCAAGTTGTGTAAGGAATTAACCATATTGTTTTAAATCATTAACCAAGTTTATATTTTGTTTGATTATAATGTCCAAGTTACTTTATAAAAAATTTGATTAAAATAAATAAATAAAAGGGAAAA
>JBBPBT010001311.1:1025339-1048074 GCA_037974875.1 Cicer bijugum | reverse complement strand
ATATAATGATATCAAATGAATATATATATATATATATATATATAATTATTCATTTGTTATTAGTCAAAAACTAAAAATATTAATGTTTAACTTAATTCATTCCTTCTATATCACTAATTTTTATTTTACTTTATTGAAATACCACTAATTTTCTAAGAGAAAATATATTATACACCATCAATATAAATTAATTTTACACAATAATTTAATTTTGATAGTTTTATACAGACAATGCAGATCCATTAAATTTCATTTTCTAATATATGAAGAGACAGAATATATTTAACAATATATACAAATTGAAAAAAGAAAAAAAATACAAAGTGTAAGAAGCTACGTATGAATATTATTATATGATGATGATGATGATGATATGTGAAGCAAACTAGCAAAACAAAAAGTGAAAATAGAGAAAGTAGAGATTGTTGTAGTAATTTGTGATTTATGATTTGTGAAGGGTATAACACAAACAATTCCAAATCCAAATAACAGAAAGAATCAAAGAGAGAGAGAGAGAGAGAGAGAGAAAGAGAAAGAGAAAGAAGAAGATCCCAACAACAACCGGAGCAGCGACGGGAGCTTCTCGGAATATGATTTCCAATTCCACACTCCAAACAATGTAACTCAAACAGCTCCGATTTATGCCCCAAACCCACTTTCTCTGTAAGTTTTCATGCTTTCATATTCATTCATTCTCAAGATTTGTCATTGTGGGAATTCAAACTTAAAAAACGTAGTTTTTGTGACCCTTTTGTTGAATTGTAGTTTAATTCTCAAATGGGTTATGCCCAATGGGTTAGATCATCGATACAATCCCAACAATGAAATTGGGTCGACCACAAGGGTCAGATTCAATTTCAGATCTAAGGCTATATCATATATAATTTGTTTAGTTGTTCAATTTTCTTTTTTATTCAATGTGAATCAATTTCCCTGTGATTCATGGTAAGCTAGAATTGTTTAGTAGTGAAAGGATCTTAGTTTTCTGACCAGTACGTATGGAAAAACATATGTTATGAGAGATCAACCCCTTAAATGCATCTCAGTTACCTTTGGGGATTAGTCTTTGCAGTTGTGCGCAAAGAATATTTTGGTTCAACAAAAAAAAATTCAGTAGTATTCTTGGGCTTGGATGATTTTAAAAATATTTTATATAGCAATGTTCTGAATTGCGGCCTCTTTCTGATTGTGGTTTTGTATATATATATGCTTCGTTGATGAATTTCTCAAGATTTTAGAGTTCTAGCAGGTCCTAAGGTTGTGTTTCATATGTTCGGACTTTGCATATTTTTTGAATTTGAATAATTTGTGTTACTCATGCTTCATTGGAGTTATTAACATGTGGGGGGATCCTTATCACTCTACTAATTGGTTTCTTTTTGCATTGCTTTTCATAGGGTTTTTGTTCATCTCTCTGCATTCGTCTAGTAAATGAAAAGCCGATCCTTTTGTCAAAATGGGACATCTAAAGATGCAAATGCCAACTGGTCTCAATGGAATAGAGGATCAATATGAACAATGTGGCTCAGGATATCCTAACAAAACTACTATAGCATGCATGATCAATGCAGAAATTGGTTCTGTTTTGGCCGTCATGCGAAGAAATGTTAGATGGGGAGTTCATTATATGTCAGATGATGACCAATCAGAGCACTTCCTCGTTCAGTCTTTGAAAACGCTGAGAAGGCAAATTTTCTCATGGCAGAATCCATGGCATTCCATCAATCCTTCCTTGTATCTTCAACCTTTTCTTGATGTGATTCAATCAGATGAAACCGGCGCACCGATTACTGGTGTTGCTCTGTCGTCAGTTTACAAGATCTTAACTCTGGATGTGATTGATGAAAGCACCGTCAATGTTGTCGATACTATGGACTTGGTGGTTGATGCTGTCACAAGTTGCAGATTTGAGGTGACCGATCCTGGATCAGAAGAAGTGGTATTAATGAAGATTTTACAAGTTCTTCTAGCATGTGTGAAGAGTAGAGCATCTGTAATACTTAGTAACCAACACATTTGCACCATAGTGAATACTTGCTTCCGTATTGTTCATCAAGCAGGAACCAAAGGTGAGCTGTTGCAGCGGATAGCTCGATACACAATGCATGAACTTGTTAGGTGTATATTCTTTCACCTTCAAGAGATTGACATTGCAGATCATGCATTGATAAATGGGAGCTCTACTTCAAAACAAAAGGTATTAGATATGTTTTACCTTTGTTCCTTTTAGTTTCAATATGCACTTTTTCATGTGATTATTTTGAGTTGTTAGGAAGGAAAAATGGAGACTTACAAAATGTGAAAATTGTTGTAGAAGAAAATTTCCTTAGTTTTTACTCTACTTATATATATATATATATATATATATATGCAAATTTCATTTTCCATTAATTTATGTATGCTGCTAATCTTGAAGAGTTAAGTACATTTAGTATTTGAATAGCTTATTATATACTCGCTCCGGTCTTGACTATAAGCAAAAATAACTAACTTCATAGTTATTAAGAAATTTAGTTAAATTCAATTAATCTTCTTGGTCTCCTAAAACATATAAGTGTATTCTCAAAAGTGCTCTTCATTGGATCTTGTTCCCTAAGAATAAAAGAATCATTGAAGAATGAAACTTATATTAATTGAAGGGTATTTTAGGATACACATCATTAAATTGAGTGAAAGTAAGTTACATTTAATTCTATTTGAGACTAAAAATATGAGTACTTTTTTGTTTATATTCAAGACAGGGGTAGTATGTGGCTCTTTAGACTAAAGTACAGCCTAAAATGAAATAATGAACTTAAACCTCCCTTCCTGCTTGGTTAGGTAGATGACCTAGAATTCTTCTAGGTTATTTAGAACTTACAAGGAAAAAAGGAAAAACCTTTGTAATAATAATATTGATTAAAAAAAAGTGAAGTTGTATCAAAATTGTATATACTCCCTGCTTGTCTTGCTTCACCTTCATGTATCTCATATAAAAGAAGAGAGAAATGCTGAATATTCTCAAGATGCGTGTGTCATTACTGGTTAGGGGTGGAGAGTTGTCTCAACAGATTACTACAATTTAAGAATGCTGAACTTTAAGAGCCAGGGCAAGACATGCATAAGTTCGAAAATATGTATTTTTATGTATTTTTTTTTTTTTTTTGCAGACTTGTGAGCTAAATGATGAGCATGCTTCGGCAAGCAGACAATATGAAAATGGGAGCCTGAATTCTGCATATGATGGTCAACCATCATACATGAGCCTTGCTTCCAGAACTTCACCAGTTGTTACAGAAACTGTAATGCTGGAAAACACAACTATTGCTAGCAGTGACAAGGAGAGTGATCTACAAGAATTGCAGCTCATGACTGAACCATATGGAGTTCCCTGTATGGTGGAAATATTTCACTTCTTGTGTTCCTTGTTGAATGTTGTTGAGCATATGGGAATGAATCCTAAATCAAACACACTAACATTTGATGAAGATGTACCTCTTTTTGCCTTAACTTTGATTAATTCAGCCATTGAGTTGGGAGGGCCTTCCTTTCGTCATCACCCCAGATTGCTGAGTTTAATTCAAGATGAAGTGTTCCACATTCTTATGCAATTCGGTTTGTCAATGAGCCCACTCGTACTTTCATTGGTGTGTAGCATTGTTCTCAATTTGTATCACCATCTTCGTACAGAACTCAAATTACAGCTAGAAGCATTTTTTTCTTGTGTTATTTTGAGGCTTGCACAAAGCAAATATGGGGCTTCATATCAGCAACAGGAGGTTTTGATGGAGGCACTTGTCGATTTGTGCAGACAAAAGACATTCATGGTGGAGATGTATGTTAACTTTGATTGTGACATTACTTGCAGTAATGTCTTCGAAGATATTGCTAATTTGTTGTCCAAAAGTGCTTTTCCTGTAAATAATCCATTATCTTCCATGCATATTCTTGCTTTGGATGGTCTTATTGCTGTAGTGCAGGGAATGGCTGATAGGATAGGTAATGGATTTGTCGGTTCGGAAAACTCGCCTGTGAACTTTGAAGAGTACACACCATTCTGGCTGGAACAGTGTGAAAATTTTGGCGATCCAAATGATTGGGTTCCTTTTATCCGCCGAAGAAAGTACTTCAAGAGAAGATTGATGATTGGAGCTGACCACTTCAATCGTGATGCTAAGAAAGGCCTTGAGTTTCTCCAAGGAACTCATCTTTTGCCTGACCAACTTGATCCCCAAAGTGTTGCCTGCATTTTCAGATTCACCGCTGGGTTGGATAAGAATGTCATTGGTGATTACTTAGGAAATCATGATGAATTCTGTGTTCAGGTTCTTAGAGAATTTGCTAGAACATTTGATTTCCAAGATATGACCTTAGACACAGCCCTGCGTATATTTTTGGAGACTTTTAGGCTGCCTGGAGAATCACAGAAGATACATAGGGTGCTTGAAGCTTTCTCTGAGAGATATTATGAACAGTCACCGCATATCCTAGCTAACAAGGATGCTGCTCTTGTGTTGTCATACTCAATTATAATGCTTAATACAGATCAGCACAATGTGCAGGTCAAAAAGAAGATGACAGAAGCAGATTTTATCAGGAATAATAGGCTTATAAATGGCGGCAGTGATCTACCTCGAGAATTTCTGTCAGAAATTTACCATTCAATTTGTAAGAATGAAATCCGCACAACCCCTGAATCAGGCTTTGGATCTCCTGGAATGACCCCAAGTCAATGGATTTCTCTAATACACAAGTCGAAAAAAACTGCTCCATACATTGTATCTGATTCCAGAGCATACCTGGATTATGATATGTTTGTTATATTGTCAGGCCCAACAATTGCTGCCATTTCTGTGGTATTTGATAATGCTGAAAATGAAGAGGTATACCAAACATGTATAGATGGATTCTTAGCTATTGCAAAGATATCAGCTTACTATCATCTTGAAAATGTTCTTGATGATCTGATTGTGTGTCTCTGTAAGTTCTTCACCATTTTGGATCCATTATCAGTTGAGGAATCTGTCCTAGCCTTTGGAGATGACACAAAAGCACGATTGGTAACTGAGACAGTTTTCACTATTGCAAGTAGGTATGGTGATTACATCCGCACTGGGTGGAGGAATATTCTTGATTGCATCTTAAGATTGCACAAGTTAGGTCTTCTTCCTACTCATTTGGCCAGTGATGCAGTTGACGAGTCAGATATTTCTACAGAAACTGGACACGGGAAACTTAAATCAAAATCTTTATCATCAGCTCATCTTCATTCTATTAGTACTCCAAAGAGATCCTCAGGGTTATTGAGCAGGTTTAGTCAACTATTATCTCTCACCACCGACGAGCCAAGAGCAATACCAACCGAAGAACAACTGGCCGCTCATCAGCAAGCAGTACAAACAATTCAAAAGTGTCACATCAACAGCATATTCACTGAAAGTAAATTCCTTCAGGCTGAATCCCTATTGCAGCTGGTAAGATCGCTCATCATTGCTGGAGCTCATTCTCAGAAGGGGAACAAAATATCTCAGGGTGAAGAATCTTCAGTTTTCTGCCTGGAGTTACTGGTAGCAATCACTCTGAATAACAGGGATAGGATTGGGCTTCTATGGAAGGGTGTTTATGAACACATATCCAATATTGTTAAATCAACTGTGATGCCTTGTGCTCTAGTAGAAAAGGCTGTTTTCGGACTTCTAAGGATTTGCCATCGCTTACTTCCCTATAAAGAGAACATGGCTGATGAACTTTTGAAGTCCCTGCAACTGATCTTGAAGCTTGATGCACTGGTTGCAGATGCATACTACGAGCAGATTACGCAGGAAGTCAGTCGCCTTGTTAAGGCAAATGCGTCTCGTATTAGATCTCATTTAGGATGGCGGACAATTACATCGCTTCTTTCTGTCACCGCCAGACACCTGGAAGCATCAGAGGTTGGATTTGCTACGCTGTCGTTCATTATGTCTGATGGAACTCACTTGCTCCCTGCAAATTATATTCTCTGTATAGATGCCGCGAGGCAGTTTGCCGAGTCTCATGTAGGACTGGTGGATCGGTCCATTGTTTCGCTAGATCTTATGGCAGGTTCTTTTAATTGTTTACAAAAGTGGACTAATAATGCAAAGCAAGCGGCTAAAGAAGAGGAAGTGGAAAAGATGTTGAAGGATATTGGGGAAATGTGGTTGAGGTTATTACAAGGATTAAGGAAAGTATGCTTGGACCAAAGAGAGGAGGTTCGAAATCACGCGCTGCTATCTTTGCAGAAGTGCATGACAGAAGCTGTTGGGACTCATCTCCCATGTGATTTGTGGTTACAGTGTTTTGATCAGGTGACCTTCACCTTGTTGGACGACCTGATCGATATTGCTCAGGCGAACTCTCAGAAGAACTACCGAAACATCGAAGAAACGCTCATTCTTGCGTTGAAGCTCTTATTTAAAGTTTTTCTTGAATTACTCCAAGAGCTATCGCAACTGGAAGCCTTCTGCAAACTATGGGTGGATGTGTTAATCCATGCGGAAAAATATGCGAAAGTGAAAATTAGAGGAAAGAGATGTGAGAAGCTTCACTTGGTTGTTCCTGAGCTTGTGAAGAATGCGTTGGTCGTTATGAAATCAAAGGGCATACTAGTGGAAAGCAGTGGTTTAGGGGAAAATAGTTTGTGGGAAGTGACATGGCTACATGTGAAGAATATAGATCCCTCATTGCAGTCTGAGGTGTTCCAAGAGCATGATTCAGAACAGTTGCAGCAAAAGCAGATTGAAACAGTTGGAGTTTTAGAACATGATGCAAACATATCTGTTCCTTCAAATGAAAAACTTGACCAAGATGGTGCTGGTATTGGTTAATTCTTCAGGATTTAACATCTTTATTATGAAGTGAAGTTACATTCATATGGTATTACATTTTTCCCATATAAAATATTTGCCCCGGGGTCTCTTGTTAGTATATACTAGTGAGATTTTTTGTTGGAAATATGTTATACATAGGAATAGTTTGAGAGATTATTTTTTACTTGTTGTTGGGTGCTTCTAATATATACACATCCTCTCTTCTACCCCCATGAAGCTGTTTGTTAACTGCAAATTTTCCTCAAATTTAGTTTTAGCATTATCTTGTTAAATTGTACAGAACTCTACATTGTTGTCTTAGCTGCTACATGTATTTTACTCGGGATTTTTTGAGTTTATTTAAAATTTGGTTAAAATTAAAAACAAACACTGAGTACAATCTATAGGTCTCTGTTAGGTCCATATATGTAATATTTATTTATTGACGAATAAGAAATGTATGTTCCCTCTTCTCCATATTGCAACGGTCTATATTCAATCTTTAATATTTATAAAACTTTTTAGTTTTTATCAAATTTTGACTTTTGAGAAATGAGAGGTTAAATGTTTTTTTGAATGAATTAAATTTTATTATTTACTCAATTTTCTTTATTTACTATCATCACATTTAAAAAAAAATCTCAATAATAAATTTACATTCATCAATATTCAGTGCCATCCTCAATCTTGCATTCTCTATATATTAACTTTGACTAATTGATGCCTAGAGAGTGTTATAATTATCATTTACAACATGCAAGTGAGATAATAAGACATTAACATTTAAAAGTTTAGGCACAACTTCATACTTAGAGAGAGATATTATATTTACAAAGTATTCATTTAGCAAAATCGCTATAATAAAAACATAAAAAAAAAAAAAAAATTAAACAACTTATACTAATGATTAGGATATAATTGATTGGTAGCGATACGTTATGTAGGATACCACGTCGAATTACGACTCATAATCCAAATGTTTCCTTTCGATGTTGATGAAGTAGAAGTAGAAGTGAGCAACTCACAACACACAAAAGAAAAATAATGTTGTAGAACATTAATTCATGTGTTGTTTATTAACAATAGTTATTATGATTACATTGCAGATAAATGACGAATGAAACACTTCTATTGGACGCGTCGGAAATTACATAATAATTATTTGATTATTACAATTCTACTTTTTTTCATCTAAAAAATTATGACTCTATTTATATTTAAGGTAATTAGAAGAAAGAAAAAAATTGAATTATTTAATTTCAATGAAATAAGAAAGGAAGTACAACAAATTTAAATATGAATTCAATTTTCATATTAAATAAATAATAATTTTTTGACGTTTGATCTTTAATTATAATATATTAATTATTGTGATGTTTAATCAAATAGAAATAAACTCGCAGTATAAAAATTAAATTCATTCATAAAATATATAATATATCAAAAATTGGTTTTTGTCAATCACTTCAAACTGAAATTCAAAACTCATTTTTCTTCTATATTTGTTGATTATCAATTTAATTAATATAATTAGAAGTATATGTGAAATGACTCATATATTACGTTTTATTATTAGCATTTAACTCAGTGTGCGGACAACGAAGTAACTCATAATAATCCCAAGGACAATCCACTTCACTTCCTTTTGATTTTATTGTTCACAATTAATTATTAATACTAAATAATAAAACCCTAAATCAAGGAAACTCAGCAATTCCATCAAATCAATAAAAAAAAGAAAGAAAGAAAAGAAAATGCAGTGTTGTACCACAAACAGTTTGGATTGGAGTCTCACTGATCTCAACTTCCCGTAAAAAGCTTCAATCTGTCCGGAAAAAGCCGCCGGAGGTGCTCCTCGCCCGCCTCAAACACTGACAAACTCCATCCAGGTTTTTTTTCTTTCTTTTTTAGCATTTTCCTTCCATATCCTAGTTCGCGCGCGAGGATGCGATTCCAGCGCGATTTTCGTAAACGCACCAGTGATCGAATTGCGTTGCAGCAGATCACAGCTCCATTCTTCACCCCAATTCCACTATTGCGCGCGATTCACAACATAGGACTCTCTTTTGACTTCATACAAGACTTTGTTGAATGAATGTTTGACTACTCACGCTGAGTATAAATTATGAGTTTAATAGCAGACAAAGTAAAATAGTTTTATAATCTAACTGCATTGTGCCATAATGATGATCCATGATTTACATTGTCGATATGTAATAGTTATTGTTGCTTGATTATGAATTATGATTAAACGTATTTGAAAATCATTTGGTTTGTTGAAAACCTTTCTATTTATTGTATCTTTAAACTTCATAGAAGACTTTTGTTGTTCACATCAGCTTTTTATTGTGTTGTTGAACCTCTACCAGATTCTTGCGCTACTGTGCAAAGAATAATATTGTGAAAATGGGACGTCTAAAGCTGCAACCGGGTATCAATTCAATAGAGGAGGAGGAACCTGAAGAATGTGATGCTGCCTGTCCTAATAGAACAACTTTATCGTGCATGATAAATTCAGAAGTTGGCGCTGTTTTGGCAGTCATGAGAAGAAATGTGAGATGGGGAAGTCGTTATATGTCAGGCGATGATCATTTGGAACACACTCTTATTCAGTCCTTCAAGGCATTAAGGAGACAGATCTTTTCATGGAACCACCATCAATGGCAAGCTATCAACCCCACCCTGTATCTACAGCCTTTTCTAGATGTGATTCGGTCCGATGAAACCGGTGCGGCAATTACAGGTGTTGCTTTGTCATCTGTTTACAAGATCTTGACTCTTGATGTGATCGACCAAAATGCTGTCAATGTTGAGGAGGCCATGCATTTGGTGGTTGATGCTGTCACTAGCTGCAGATTTGAGGTCACTGATTCTTCTTCAGAAGAGGTTGTTTTAATAAAGATACTACAAGTTCTCCTAGCTTGTATGAAAAGTAAAGCATCTGTAATGCTGAGTAACCAACATGTTTGCACCATAGTGAATACTTGTTTTCGTATAGTTCATCAAGCTGGAAACAAAGGTGAGTCATTGCAGCAGATATCACGATACACAATGCACGAACTTGTTAGGTGTATTTTCTCCCACCTTCAAGATGTTGACAACACAGACCATGCATTGGTTAATGGAAGCTCTAATTTGAAACAGGAGGTATGAGCATAATTTTACCTTTATTTTCTTTTAGTTGTCTGTAGTTGGTATTGTGAAAAAACCCGTCTTTATGAATAGTTATGTTACTGATCCTGACACTTAGTCAAATTTTCCAACATTCAAAGGGAATCTGTTAAATGTTTTGCGTAAAAATTACAGTTTTTGGCGGAGGGATGGATCCAGAAAACTATGAGAGGATGTAACAATGAAGTATCACAAATTTGAAATTATAATAATAATAATAATAATAATAATAATAAATTATTTAGAAAAATTGGATTAGTAAAAATAACCAGAAAAAATAATATTTAAAATGATATTGCATATTCGTATGTAAAAGACATTTCTATATTATTATTATTATTATTATTATAACTTATAGTAAACAGACACATGAATATGTAAAGTAGAAAACACAACAACAAAAAATCACCTATTAGTTTATAATGAGAATCACGTATGAATGTGGATATTATTTTAATTTTAATATAGTATTATAACTTTATAGTATTCCATAAAAACAAAACATATAGTAATGTATGTGTAGGGAGGCTTCAGTCAACAGTTGATTCCCTCTATTCGCCTCTGTTTGGGTTGTGAGGATCATAATATTTATGATATTTCTATATGAATATTTGCATTTTTTGTTTGTTTGTGCAGATTGGAGGCCTAAATAACGAGTATGCTTTTGGAGGTAGAAAGTTGGAGAATGGAAGCATGAGTTCTGAATATGATAATCAGCCGCTACCCGCAAACATTGCTCCAAATGCTGCAAGTGCTGTGACAGTAACTAGGATGGATGAAAACACAGCTATAGCTCTTACTGGCAAGGAGGGTGTATCATATGACGTGCATCTCATGACTGAACCATATGGTGTTCCTTGCATGGTGGAAATATTTCACTTCTTGTGTTCATTACTGAATGTTACTGAGAATATGGAACTGGGTCCTAGATCAAACACTATAGCATTTGATGAAGATGTACCCCTCTTTGCTTTAACATTAATCAATTCGGCAATAGAACTTGGAGGGCCTTCTATTCACCGTCACCCAAGGTTGCTAAGCTCAATTCAGGATGAGCTTTTTCATAATCTTATGCAATTTGGTTTGTCAGTTAGTCCTCTTATACTTTCAATGGTGTGCAGCATTGTTCTCAATCTGTATCATCATCTTCGTACTGAACTCAAGTTACAACTAGAAGCATTTTTTTCTTGTATCATTTTGAGACTTGCACAAAGCAGATATGGGGCTTCATATCAGCAGCAAGAAGTAGCCATGGAAGCCCTTGTCGACTTCTGCAGGCAGAAGACATTTATGGTTGATATGTATGCTAACTTTGATAGTGACATAACTTGCAGTAATGTCTTTGAAGACCTTGCTAATTTGTTGTCAAGAAGTGCTTTTCCTGTCAACTGTCCATTGTCTGCCATGCATATTCTTGCTTTGGATGGTCTTATTGCTGTTATACAGGGAATGGCCGAAAGGATATCCAATGGATCTGCAAGCTCAGAATATTCTCCAGTGAATCTTGAAGAGTATATTCCATTCTGGATGGTTAAATGTGAAAATTATGGCGATCCAAATCATTGGGTCCCTTTCACCCGCCGCAGAAAGTACATAAAGAGAAGATTGATGATTGGTGCTGACCACTTTAATCGTGATCCTAAGAAAGGTCTGGAGTTTCTCCAGGGAACACATCTTTTGCCTGACAAACTTGATCCCCAAAGTGTTGCTTGCTTTTTTAGATACACTGCTGGGTTGGATAAGAATCTTGTTGGTGATTTTCTTGGGAATCATGATGAATTTTGTGTTCAGGTTCTTCATGAATTTGCCGGAACATTTGATTTCCAAGATATGAACTTAGACACAGCCCTTCGTCTATTTCTGGAGACTTTTAGACTTCCTGGAGAGTCACAAAAGATACATCGGGTGCTTGAAGCTTTCTCTGAGAGATACTATGAACAGTCACCACATATCCTAGCTAACAAGGACGCTGCTCTTGTGTTATCATACTCGATGATAATGCTTAATACAGACCAGCACAATGTGCAGGTTAAAAAGAAGATGACAGAAGATGATTTTATCCGAAATAATAGGCATATAAATGGTGGCAGTGATCTTCCTCGAGAATTCTTATCAGAGATTTACCATTCAATTTGTAAGAATGAAATCCGCACAACCCCTGAACAAGGTGTTGGGTTTCCTGAAATGACACCAAGTCGATGGATCGATCTAATGCATAAATCAAAGAAAACAGCTCCATTTATTGTATCTGGTTCAAAGGCTTACCTTGATCATGATATGTTTGCCATAATGTCTGGCCCAACGATTGCTGCGATCTCTGTTGTATTTGATCATGCCGAACATGAAGAGGTATACCAAACATGTATGGATGGATTCCTGGCTATTGCTAAGATTTCTGCTTGCCATCATCTGGAAGATGTTCTTGATGATCTGGTAGTGTCACTTTGTAAGTTCACTACACTTTTAAACCCATCACTGGTCGAGGAACCAGTCCTTGCCTTTGGAGATGACATGAAAGCAAGAATGGCAACTGTAACAGTATTCACTATTGCAAATAGGTATGGTGATTACATACGCACAGGTTGGAGAAATATTCTTGATTGCATCTTAAGATTGCACAAGCTAGGTCTTCTTCCTGCCCGTGTTGCCAGTGATGCAGCTGATGAGTCAGAGCTTTCTACTGAAACTGTTCATGGCAAGCCGATTTTGAATTCTTTATCTTCGGCTCATATGCAATCTATTGGCACACCAAGGAGATCCTCCGGATTGATGGGTAGGTTTAGTCAACTCTTATCTCTTGACACTGAAGAGCCAAGATCACAACCTACTGAACAACAACTTGCTGCTCATCAGCGCACTCTTCAAACAATACAGAAGTGTCACATTGACAGCATATTCACCGAGAGTAAATTTCTGCAAGTTAAATCTCTTGAACAGCTAGCAAGGGCGCTCATTTGGGCTGCAGGTCGACCTCAAAAAGTGAACAGCACGCCGGAGGATGAAGATACAGCAGTTTTCTGCCTGGAGTTGCTGATTGCAATCACTTTAAATAACAGGGATAGAATAGCGATTCTTTGGCCGGGTGTATATGACCACATATCTAATATTGTTCAGTCGACTGTAATGCCCTGTGCCTTAGTAGAGAAGGCTGTTTTTGGACTCCTACGGATTTGCCAGCGATTGCTCCCCTACAAGGAAAACATTGCTGATGACCTTTTGAGATCTTTGCAACTTGTCTTAAAGCTTGATGCCCGGGTTGCTGATGCTTACTGTGAACAGATTACTCAGGAAATCAGCCGTCTTGTGAAGGCAAATGCTTCTCACATACGATCCCAGTTAGGATGGCGTGCAATTACGTCACTACTTTCCATCACTGCTAGGCACATTGAAGCATCTGAGGCTGGGTTTGATGCACTTATTTTCATAATGTCTGATGGTGCCCACTTGCTTCCAGCTAATTATGTTATCTGTGTAGACACTGCAAGGCAGTTTGCTGAGTCTCGTGTTGGCCAAGCCGAGCGATCTGTGCGGGCACTAGATCTCATGACAGGGTCTGTCAATTGCTTGACGCAGTGGACTAATGAGGCTAAGGAAGCAATGGATGAGGAGCAAATGTCTAAGTTGTCCAAGGACATTGGAGACATGTGGTTGATACTAGGACAGGGTCTAAGGAAAGTGTGTTTAGACCAGAGAGAGGAGGTTAGAAATCATGCTTTATTATCTTTGCAGAAGTGCTTGACAGGAGCAGATGGCATTTATCTCCCATATGGTAAGTGGTTAGAGTGTTTCGATCTTGTGATCTTCACTGTGCTTGATGATCTTCTTGAGATTTCACAGGGACACTCTCAGAAGGACTACCGCAATATGGAAGGCACCCTTATCTTAGCAGTGAAGCTCTTGTCCAGAGTTTTTCTTCAATTACTCATAGTTCTATCACAATTAACAACCTTCTGCAAGCTATGGTTAGGTGTACTGACCAGAATGGAAAAATATATGAAGGTGAAGGTTAGAGGGAAAAGAAGTGAGAAGCTTCAAGAAACAGTTCCTGACCTGCTTAAAAACTCTTTGCTTGCTATGAAGATGAGGGGTATACTAGCACAGAGGAGTGCATTGGGTGGTGATAGTCTTTGGGAATTAACTTGGCTTCACGTGAATAACATTTCACCATCATTGCAACTTGAGGTATTCCCAGAGCATGACTCTGAACATTTGCAGCACAAAGAGGGTGAATCAGTAGGAGGTTTGATACATGATGAAAAGGTTTCTGTTCCTTCAAGTGAAATCGCCAGCAGTGAAGACTCTGGCATGGTTGGTTAATGAGATTCAGTGCTGTTTCAACTTTAATGGGGTTTTCTGTTCATACCCATACACACGTTCCTTGAAGTTAAAAAAAAATCATGATTATTCAAAATATTGTGGATCATACTCGCGTGTTAATTTTGTTTTGCCACCGGTGGATACAGATGTATTACGACAAGAAATCTCAGGCAAAGACAGGGCAAGTTCATCTATAATTACATTTTCATCTGTCTGTCTGGCATTTCCACCTTTTCATGCCTTCCATAGAAGCTTCTTGTTGTTAAGAGTTAGTTAAATTAGGTTTGTTAGTCTGTTGTTATTAAATAGTTAATTGTGTTGTATTAATGAAAAAGTAGTTAATTGTGTTGTATCAATGAGCAATGCTGTCAAATTTGACAGTCTACGATAGACTCCTGGATGGCTTGTAGACTTGATTTGTAAACTCTTGCAAAATATAAAAAATAACATTGAAGAAACATCAGAGGACATAAATAATAGAGCACCCAGATATAAAAATAACATTAAAAAACATGTAAAAGACTTCTACACCAAAAATAAAAATAATTCGACATTCCAATTGTTAACTCCATAGAATATAAAAGTTAGAACATCAATTAAATTACATAGAACTTCCTATAACATAGAACATAAAAAATTAAATTCCAAAGTAAAATCTTATCCTCCATCATAATCTTCAAACTCTTCTCCATATGAAACATTATTAGAAGTTGGACCTCTTGAACTTCCACCTAATTCAACATTGCCACCAATACCATCAGTTTGCTCAACATTGGTTCCATCAAGTTGCTGAACATCGGTACCATCAGTTTGCTCAATATTCTCTTCACTGGTGTCTTGCTACTCTACTTTTTAACTTTAAATTGTAAATGGCACAAACTAAGCGATCCGTCTTTTGTTGATGCAACCTAAATCCTCTCTTTGGTATCGACCTAGAAAAAAAAAAATGGAAGTTTCATGATTACCTAGCATTCAATATATCTAAACAAATAAAATTCAAATTTAGAAAGAAAAAAAAAACATAATAATCCAATTACTATTTCCATATTTGTCTATTGTAGATGCTCCATAATAGACAATTACCATTTTCAATTTGAAGTGGAATTTCAAATATTATATGTCCCGCAAAAGAAAGACAAAATTCAGATTCTGTTCCCGGAGTCTTAAAACAATGTTCCTAAACGAAGGAATAGGAAAGCCAGAATATGGAAATGGAGAGAAAAAACAATACATGTTTCTATAATATCTACAGCAATACATAAAAGTGAAAAAATTTCTAGGACATTTATTTATTAAAAGTTGAGAATATATAGGTAATTTGAGATTTGACAATTATATTTGTACTTATGTAAAAATGTTAGTGTCCAAACCTACAAGACTAACTTAACTTTAACAGTAAAATACAAGTATAACTGATCTCTAAATAGTAATTGTTTCTTGAGCTCTGCACTTCCTAATTCTAATATGCACACTGCCATCCTTTATGCTTCCACCATCCATAAGTTGACAGCATTGCCGATGCGGTACCTGATTTATAACAGTCAAATCAAATTATCAATTTAAAAGCAATAATTAAACTCCAATGCTACAGAAATTTCAATAATAGTCCGGCAATTGTGGTCAAATTTCAATGCTATTTGACAACGTTTTGTATTGAATAGCATATTGCAGAACAACAACGATTTGTTCAAATTCTGCTAAACTAGGGCACTATATAACCGCTATTTAACAACATTGATTCGACCACATTAGCCTTAATGATTAAGAATTTGAGAGAGAGTAGTACATTTTTCCAATATCCTGGATCAAGCATCAATGCAGAAACTTTAATTCTTTGCACTTCTCCATCGGCTCTCTTGCATGTCATCTGTTCCTTGTCTACATATCTCTTATACGTAGTAACACTTCCAGTCCTAACCTTTCTAACCTGGTCCAGAAAAAATATAGACGGCTGCTGGCATAAGTCAGAGTTCATCGGCCGAGTATTAAATGTGAAAGGACCATCACTCGAACTTCTCCATGTTCGAAACGTCTGCAATGGCATCTGCAAATCCGCTGTTATCAGCAATGATGTGTAGATTTGTATTGTGTAACCCCACGAAATAGATATCGACCATTTACGCATATGATCATAACAAATACTTTGCTGCACAATTCTGGCAGGGTCAAGGTGGTATGCACTGATGAGCTTTCGCAATGAATGCATTTGACTGTGGTCCGGAAACAACGAGTTCAATTGATCAAGGTGATGGAGTGACACGAGTGGTGCCATAGGGTGTGCAGCTAAAAGACCATATGGATTCCCATGTATGTCAAGCTGAAAGAAAAATACCATAAAAACAGTAAATTTCTCATAGATGGACTAGTACAATGATTTACAACATCTATTAAAGATTTGCATACTCTCAACTTTGAAGTATATAGAAAGCGAAGGGAGTGTCAGAAAGGGAAATAAACCAAATTTAGATCAAATACATGTACTTTTTTGTTTATAGTATACCTGATGAAATCCGCTTTCTCTGGTAAGAGGTACTCCTAATTCATTTACACAGGCCCAAACTCTTTGATCAGAACCATAAAAATAAAAGTATCTATGAAGACAAGAATCCATTATTTTGGCTAGTCTAGCTGCTAATGCATAACTAATTGCAAATCCCCCACCACCAAAAGCCATATCATAAGAATGCATCAAATCTTGTTCAACACTCTCAGAATTCCCACCAATATAATACAATTGACTGTGATCATATTTTCCCAAAACATTAACTAAATTCTCGGTGAAAAACACTGTATCATCATCTCCCATTACAAACCACCTAACATTTGGCAAACCAAGTCTAAAGCTCTCATAAACTATCCGAGCTATCCGAACCGCAGACGCAGAGTGCAAGTGCTTGAACTGAGTCCAGCCATGTGAGATTTTATATGGAATTAACATGTCATCATGCTGCAAAATCTTTGGTCTCTTGTCAAGCCAAACAAAACCTCTACAAGTGTTTGGATTCCACCAAAGCTTGCCGTAGTTGCTTCGGTCACGCCACGTGTTTGCCGAACCAGCAATGCCAAATACAATATGAGTGATGTTTGTTGGTTCACTATTGTCAATGTCAATAGCAGAAACATTTTGTACAACATGTAAATGCTCCGGTAATGGAAACCATCTGTCCGGTTTAGTGAATGATGAATGGAGAGCAAGTGAAATGAATGCAATAAGGCATATAACTATGCCAACCCTTATTGAGATTGAAACCATGTCTCCAAGTTTTTCTGGTATAAAAGGTAATCTTGGTACTTTAAGAGAGTCATGACAAGGTTCCAACCGATCTTGATTCATCTTCCTCACCCTGTTACATTTGAAAACAAAAGAATCAGCAAGAATTCAGATATATATATATAATTATTTGTCATTCAATTAGTCAAAGTAACCATAACAAACAATGAAAGGGTGTATTTGATCTTGCATTCTGAATTTTCTGAAGAATCTTTATCAGTGTAGGCCAGAAAAGTTGATAATCGAATTCTTATCAGTGGATGCTCCAACCGTTTATATTATGTTTTGGTAGTATAAAAAATCTATACCACTAACTAGTCACAACAAACCAAACTCAAGTACCTTTAATAAATCATTTTAATATATCGAGTGGCCATATATATAAAGCATTACACTCTCTTTAATATCGGACCTATTGCATCTCATAATGGCTCAACTGAATAGATAAAGGATGCCCTTATAAAAACAAAGACTCGTATAATCAAAATACTTTGTTTTTTAATTAACAATTTGTAATTAAGCATCACATGCCTTTTAATTTAGACTTTTAAGGTTTATAAAAAAATAGCTTTTTAAACAAATATTCTTTTAACCGAAAATAAAACCCTCCTGAACCTACATGCTAAAACTTACTCAAATACAATGAAAATCAGTTAACTAAAAAAACAAGTAACCACGTACTTTTATTATATAAAAAAAAAAGACAAAATGTTTAGCACTAAATATCAATCAAAATGGCATAATTAATTAAATTCCATAACTCTAAGTTGACTTGGCTCTCCCATGTGAATATTTTTTTAAGGGTAGGCAAGTGAATATTGGAACATGATATTCTCATATTTCTAAAATGGACCTGAGATGTTGACTACCCAAACACAAAAATAAAAAGAAAAAACTATACTACATTAATGACAGTGGTTAAGACATTTATGACCAAATTTCTTCTTATTTTGTTAATTTTCCACATTTTTCGCTATATACATATATGATGAATAATTTGAAGTCTCTTCTCTTGTACCAACAAAGGAAAAATACACATTAGAAGGTAAAATAAGTGCAAGTAATATTACCCTTTTAAAAAAAATAAGTAATATTATCCTTTTTATTACCACAATTCACAACGAATACATACCTTAATTAGGAAAGGTTTGGATAGAGTACTGTAATATCTACAAGTAAATTATATTGTTATGGTTAAATTTAAAAATTATCTAAATATTTTAAATATAATTATAAAATATTATAAAATAAAATATATTTTAATTCAAAATATTTTAAACAAATACACATTACAATACACATTCAAATATTCATAACAATATTTTATGAAGTTGCTTGTATAATTATAAAGTCACTACGAATAAGACATAACTCTTAGTTATAAAGTCACAATTATTTGTCTATTCATACAAATCAAATTCTTAAAAAGTTTGAAAACATTTATCATTCGATTATAAATATTATAGTGGTTCAATGATATAAATAAATATTAAAACATAAAAAATGATTAATTAAACTAAATATTAATATAATATAATAAATAAAGAAATAATATATTTATATTATGACAGGTGGGTGGATATTATAGTACTCGCACTCATCTGTTTAATTTTGCAAATAATTACTCGTCTCCGTATATTCTTACATTAAGTCCAAATTATATTCCAATGAGAAAATCAAAACAATTTTTTGGCTTCCTAAACCGGTGGGAAAGTAAGAATGAGAATTAATTCTAGGAAAAATTTAAGAAAAAAATGATAATTTCGAAAAAGATTAAAGATTTTTGACAAAGTTAGAACAAGTCAATTTAATTTTGACCAAAGAATTTTGCGGATTCTTAATGGATAAAGAGAATCAAATGAAGCAAGTTTATTCAAACTAATCAATTCAATTCAAAGACAAGCCAAAACAGGAAATCAATTTTCACAACTTCATCACCTTTTCTTGTGTAGCCTCTAAGATTATGAATGTAAATTATCATGAATTTTGCTTAAACATCACATAAAACTCAATAATTTATCAAATTCTGCCCCCCCAAAAAGTAATAAGATGATGATATTTGCAAAAACAAAATTTCCAACAATTATGGAAAACAAGAGAAAAAAAAAATTCCTTCAAATAATCAGATACTCACATCGTACCTTGGCAACAATCGAAATTGTATACTTTATATGATGATTCTGCTACTCTTCTTTGAATACAAGTTATGATCTTTTTTATTGCAACCTTTTCTGCCTCTGCAATAAATAAATAAACAAAATTTTGTTAAAAATTCGCCACAAAAAAGGTGCAAACTTTAACATAAAGGAATGAAGATGACAATGACCCAGATAAAGAATCTGAAGAAGAAAATCATAACGATGATGAAGATTAAGAAAGGAAAAAATGGGTCTATGATCAGCGTACTCCATCAGCAGAAGAGGTTGGATTCTGCATTTTTCAGAAATATTTTCCTCTTCCTCCTTCTCTTTCTTTTTTTATTTTTTTATATTTTATTTTTCAGGTTTAATTTGTTGTGCTGCAGAATGGTGGGAGAAGAATGGCACAATATTGTTAGGACCTTGTTGGTACAATTTATGGAACATCATGGTCATGTCCAATGTTTGCATGCATATGCATATATAATGATGCATTCATATACAGTTATCAGAAATTTCCAAAATATTCCTAAGCTCGAGGAAATTTCTTTGTAAAGTTTATTGTTATTTTTTTTTCCTTTGATATTTATCTTTATTTATCAAATATTTTTCGAATAAGTTAATGGTTTGATGTCCCCCACTTAAAATAGAGGGTTAATATATTCCGACAGATAAAAGTGGTTTGAAGTATAGTGGTCATAATCATGTACAATTGTCAATTTAAATTAGGTCGTTTTTGCTTTCCTTTTTATTTTTACATCATCCTTCCACCGTTCTGTATTTGCCCCAATTCCATGTATTTGGGTCAGGATACACTTGGATTTCAATTCAACGATTTAATAAATTTGATTTTTTTTTTAATTATAAAATAAAAATATATATTTCTTTGATCTCCGTCTAACGAACATAAAAACTTGAATGTGTGATTTTGAGATTTTTTTATAGTTGAAAATCCGAATTAGTTATATATTTATATACTCTATCTAAATCTAAATCAATAGAATTTAATTCTAAAATGTTATTTCATAAAAAATTAAAAACTTATTTTAAAATTCAATTTTACTTGCAATTAACTGTGTGATTTTCTTTTATAAAAAATATATTGTGTGGCTTTTTTCTTTGGATTAGGAAGAATTACATTAACTGTTAAATTATTTTTCAAGAATTTTAACTTGTAATATTTTATATTTTACATAGAAATTCAAGATCATAGATAACAACACGCAGTTAACATGAATGGTAAGGAATTCGAATACTATAGACAAATGTTAGAGTTCAATTACTATGAACTCGAATACTATAAACAAATTATTAGAGTTTAATTACTCATTCTTATATGTAAAAGTTAAACATCATTAATTATTATTTATTTATTTATTTTACTAAAGAAAAATAACATGCCTAAAAATAACTTATAGCTTATAATCATGATATGACTAAGAAATAACTTTAACACATATGAGATTATTCATCGGAAAGAACTATCAAGAGTCATGAAAGTAACAGGTTGGCGTTTAAATTTTGAAAGATCATTACTCACACATGGCCTGCATTTAAATAAATAAAAAAAAGATTAAAAATGAGTGAAGTGAGATTGGCTTTGATTGGAGCAATTAATTAATGAATGTGGTCAAAAGATAATGTGTGTTAGGGAAAAGTGGGCCAAAAAATAAGGTGGAATGTCGAAGGAAAGGGTATTTGTTAAGGTGTGACTGACTTGGTTGTCACAATTCAATTCATTGGCTGCCAGTTACAGTCCCACCTAATAACGCACGACATAACACGACTTAGATCTCACAAGTTAAAAACACACTCCAACATAGAGTAGTCAATTACAAGTACCATAATACTAACTTTCATTTCATCGATATGGATAAAGGTTCAAAGTTTTTAAGTATGATTGAAGTTATACCTGAATTAGATCCACAATAATTAAATATAATATAACATATGATATTAGTATATATTTACAAGAATTTATGTTCTAACAACTTTAAAAAAGAAAAACAATTATAATGATTGTTCATTAAAATTCACAAAAATAGTAAGAACGAAAAAGAAGATTAAAGAAAAAAATAGTTGATTTGTATTATTTTTACCAAAGCCCATTTATGTTTTTTGTGGAAGACAAAGCCATTTACATCTTTAGATACACTAAACTAAAAACTTTATTTCTCTCCATTTCTTCCCACTCCCACATCCCCTTCATCCATCTATCTAATAGTGCAAAGGTTCTTCCTTATGCACACAAGCACTTAACACACTCAAGTATTCAAGATATACATAGGTCCAATTCTCGGTCCAATTGATCTAGTTTTTATCATAGTGCTACCTCCTTTCTATATATAAAAGAAGTTAGATTAATAAAAAATGATATATTTAATTTATGGTTAAATGAATTTTTAATCATTATAAAATTTAATTTTTAATCCTTATGAATTTTTTTTAACTTTGTAGTTTCTACAATTGGATAGCTAATCCATAAACAATTGGATATTTTTGGCATAGTTTTATCCAAGTTTCAACTTGTGCTGGCCATTGGACTTCGGGAAGGCCCAATTTCAAGATCTCCGTAAGCTTTTTGAAAATAATATATTCGTAAAAACTTTAACAATTCTTTTATAATTTAAATATTATTTACTTAATAGTAAGAGAGACATTTAGTTAAAAAAATTAATTATTTACTCAATAAAGTTTATATATTATAAATTACTAATTTGGCTCATTTGAATGAAAAAAAATTCAGTTTTATTAATATTCAGTATTAATGTAAAAAAAATTATGCATACATTGAGTCATAATTCACCAATTAGATCAGTGTAAGAAACTAATATTTCAAGGGTCATGTTTAGGGCACATATTAAGGTCGCTAAAAATAAGAACTTTTTATTGAAAAAACAATGTTTGAATTTTTAAAATATTAAAAATACAAGTTTATGTTACACCAATACTACTTTTATGTGAATAAAAATCAAATGTCCAATATATTTTCACAATAATAATATATTTAGCACAACACGATCATAATT
>JBBPBT010001311.1:1001739-1016632 GCA_037974875.1 Cicer bijugum | reverse complement strand
ATACACCTTAAAAATGATAAATAGGGTGATTAAAAAAGTATAAAAAAAAAATAAGTGGTATTTACATAGCATGTACATTATGGACAATAAAAATACCATAACATTTCTATATGTGTTGTTATTTTGCAAAACATTTGTGTAAGTTGTTTTTTTATTTTACAATTGCATGAAAAATATTTTTAACATTTTCTTAAATAAATATCATTAAAAATATTATGTTTGAAGAAAAGATAAGAGAAGAGAATGTTTATAATTAATATTTTATTTTAATTTTTATAGTATATATTTTAATTAAAAAAGCTTATCTAAATTTTTTAATAAACATAAAAAACTTCATCTAATACATTTTCTGAAAAATTGTGATTTGGGAGAGTTGGAGTGAGAAGGAGGTGAGATGTTAAACTTTCCCCTCTAATAATTAACAACTAATTATTACTTATAACATTACCTATAAAAAAATACATTTTTTTGAAATTAAGAAAAGATTCACCTTGGTTGTTAGAGCAAAAGGTGGTTAAATAATCCAATAAAAGGTGATCCTTAGCTACTTCTTAAAACTTAATATATCATTTGTTCATAGACGACATAAAGGAATTGGTACCGACATCTAAAAGTAACTAGACATTTTTTTGCTTTTTCTTTGACAATTCCCTTATTGAACCCCAAGCATGTTTGGTGTGTAGGATCAGAAACTGTTGTTTGTTATCAGAATAGCAGGATGTGCATGCTTCCTGTAGTTTCTGTTCCTTTTTTTAACTTCAGAACTTTTGAGTATGTATGACTTATATAAGTTTACTCGTACATGCTAATATGTAAAGTTAACCAACAAAGTCTAATTTGTAATAAAATTTTAATAATAGAAAGCTACTACATTCATTAATCAAACTCCGTAATTAAACTTGTATTTTTTATTTATTTTTTTTAAAAATCAAAATCATAATTTTAAATCACGGTCATAATATTATATATTTTTATGTTTCAACAAATTCACAAATGTAATTTAAACCACATTTGTTGGTAAAAATCGAAACTGCAATTATTTTATGACTTCAGTTTCTAACTCTCTCACTTGATCACGGAATCAATCTTATATCTGGTATATGTTTTGTCTCCATTTGCATTGTTGTAATTAATTTATTAAAATATATAAAATAGCAGGAGGTTGAGAGGAAAGAAGAGTAAAGACGTTTTACTATAAATAATTAAAAAAGTTACTGTGGTGGAACAGAAATATAGAGACGGATTTGTTGTACAATGGATGAGTTTAATGTCTCATATACTTTATGTACGTACTAAATAGTTAAAGTTACAACGGACAGTGTAACAGTATAGGCATGGTAGAAGAAGCTTCAGATAAACAGTACTTTATTACTACTATTGTTATTAATTATCTCACACTCACATAAGTCATAACCGTTTTCTCCTTCACCACAAGTATAGAATCAATTAATCAAATCTTATATATATGCAAGACTGTTGCATAAATATGGGACCCTCACAAGCCTGTTTTTTAACATGCAAAACAAGCAACAAAAAACAGCAGATAAGTTAGTACTGAAAAAAGGCAATTAAGATACAGAAACACTTTTTTTTCTTTCTCTTCCCTCAAATATAACTAGTACAAGGATATATATCAATTCAATTCCATTTCCAGTAATATTTGTTTTTTTTTTTTCTTTCTTTTTTCATTATATAAAGACCTGTTTTTCTATATACTAGATCTCATTATTATTAGCTTTTACAAACACTCTATTCCAAAATTTTTTCATATGGAGGAATCTCAAGATTTGATGTGGATGATGAAAAGGAAACAAAACTTCAAGTCACCTATTGAAGCAGTACCATATGGAATTGGAGCTATCATCAACAACAACAGCAACAATTCTTGGGAAGAAAAGGCTTTT
Source organism: Cicer bijugum (assembly GCA_037974875.1). Taxonomy (NCBI): domain Eukaryota; kingdom Viridiplantae; phylum Streptophyta; class Magnoliopsida; order Fabales; family Fabaceae; genus Cicer; species Cicer bijugum. The sequence goes on along the minus strand of JBBPBT010001311.1, from coordinate 1,014,728 downwards.
GCAGAAGATGCAGCTAGGATACTTGGTGGATGTATATGGCCACCAAGATCTTACTCATGTCATTTCTGTAAAAGAGAGTTTAGGTCTGCTCAAGCTTTAGGTGGTCACATGAATGTTCATAGAAGGGACAGAGCTAGGCTTAAACACCACCATAATGAAGAAGCTCTTCATTCTCATCATAAAAATCACTGTAAGTACTTTTTCACTCTCTATGCTTGAATGCTATGGTTATAGTTATAGTTGCGGTTACACTGCAAACCTTATATTGAGCCAGAATGCGAAAATGCAACCGATGCGGCTGCAAAGGACTAGAGGCCTCAAAATCTTTTATGTATAAGTCGCAATTTAAAACATGTCACAATAACTATTACTCTAAAATAATCATTACTCTAACTTTGTTGGTACAGTTACTACAACAAGCAGAGTTTCATCTTCTTGGCCTTCAACTATATGCACACAAGAAAATTGTTTTCAACCTAACATGTCAACATATTCTACTTCAATTAGAAAGGGGAACCATATGGACTTTCTTAAAGGTGTTGCTAATGAAAGGGAACAGATTTTCAAAGGTATGAGTAAAAATAATTTTGTTGAAACAAGTTTGTCTATGGGACAAAAATTGGCATGTGGTGACAAAGCCATCACATATAAAAGAACAAAGACTTCATCACTGCCATGTTTGAATGAAAGATGTTTAAGTGTCAAGTCTGCAGAATTTGTTATTGGAATTAAGCCTGGAATTGAAGACTTGGATCTTGAACTCAGACTAGGGAAAACACAGAAAGTTTAGTTGTAATGGAATATTGTCAGTGTTTGTCTTTGATAGATAAATAGCTATGCAACTGCAAGAACCTTAATTTTCTTAGATTAATCCAAAACCTTGAAGAGAATGATAAGGTTTAACTGTTTTCATGAAATGTTAACTTGAATACTAATTCTATCTCTAGTTACATGTGACACTCTTATTGTTATTTTTGAATATGTTGATGTGATCATTTTGATTTTCCATTTTTGAGCATATACATATATGCAATTATATATATCTATCTGCATAAATTTATGGTGAATTTGGATCAACTTCACTGAAGGTAAATTATGAAAAATATAACAGTATTACTATTGTAATCAATGTGTAAAATTTCACTGTCTCATAATTGTGAACAAGTTGGAGAAATTCTAAATTTATAATATGTCATTGGGATGTGGAATCTTTAGGCTAGGGTTTCACAATGAAGGGGATGCAAAGAAGTGTATAAACAAACATATTCAGATAAACCAAGTTGGATATTTTATTTATTTATTTATATTAATATCTGGTTCTCAATTATTTCTTATTTGATGCCATCAATAAACTGGAAGTTAATTTAGCCATGAAGGAAAGGAAAGGAAAGGAAAATTCAACTTTTAATTAAGGTATCAACTAAAACAATTTTAACTTTTTCACTCTCTTTTCTCTTACACATGTCTTATTTTTTTCTCACTTTTTCTTTTATGTATCTCTCTAATCCCAACAATCAATAGTAGTATAGTACAATGTTAGAAGAACTTGTCTTTAATAAAAAATAAAAAAAAATGGTAGGAGAAGTGACAGTTATAAGTCACTTCAACAACGTATATTCGAGGGAACTAACAGTGGTAACGTGCACAAAATTATGAAATATAATTACCAATTAATTTACTACCTGGATTTATTGATCTTTCTCAATTCTCAACCACTTACTTCCTATTCCTGCACCTCATCATTCCAATATATCTTCACTTGTTTTCATTTCAACATGCACGTTCCTTCCTAACACGTCCAAAAATCCAACCAACCGCACAGAACTTCAATATTAATATACACTTATATAGTACAGAGCTATAGTACTATAATTAATTAATGAATCATAGAGAAAAGAAAAGACATTACATCATTGGCTTTATCAGCATGTCATTGTTTTTACTCTTGGTGTGATATATCCCTATCCACATTATTAATTAGCTATAGTATATAGTTAATAGTTATCCCTAAAAAATGTCCATTTCTTATATATATTTAGATGCCTGAGGCTATGTTCTGTTTGTAGTAGTAACATAACACATGCATAAAATAAAAGTTTTATTTTATTTATTTATAGCCACCTTGTGACACCGACCGTTGCTCCAGAATACACGGGACATAAGTTTCTTCTTTTCAACCTTTATTTCTAAGCAAATTTCATGAAATATATATATATATATATATATATATATATATATATATATATATATATATATATATATATGTTGACTTCATGCTCTTTCCATTCTGTTCTGTTAATACAATCACAAACAAACAAAATAATGTGTTCTGATCTAACTCAAAAGTCAAAACAATGCTTCTATTTTCTCTGCTTAGCTTTAAATAAAATCTTGATCTATACTACCTAGACATTAATTGGTTCAATTTAAGAGCATATATAACTTCAATTAAATTTAGTTTCTTGACTCTTTCTTTTAGCTATAACTAAGTTTTGATTTTGGCATTGTCTGAATTTGTGGCATGCACTATCACTATGTGCAGTGCAGGTAGCCGAGGGAACTCACATGGGATGATGTATGTGCTTTTATTGAGAGAATTCAGAAATATGTTCTGCTTTACTTAGATTTTCTTTATTTGGTGTTCTTTCATGTATTCAGAGTTACTATTACTGATCTTTCCATATACATATTGCCATGTATTATCCAAGAATTGAAGAGTGTATATCTATGCATTAGGAAATTTTGTAGCTCTTGCCAGTGAAAACAACTACACATCACATTATGTCAATGTAATTAATATCTTCATTAATTGTTTTTCAATATATTAAACTCCGAAATGAAATATAAATAGAATTAATTTATAATTTTTTAGATTAGAATATAAGTAAATATCAACAACTTCTCTTATATTTAATAATAATATTATTAAAATATTTATCATTTAATTTCATTTTTTTATTTTTAATTATCATTTGTTGTCAAATAGATTAATAGTTAAATACATCAGAAATGAAATTTAGACCCTATATGTTTTGTAACTACCAATTGAGCTAGACTAACAAGACTTTAACATCCAAATTTATTCATCATCGAAGATAATTTTAGACAATAATTAAACTTAAATTTCTATTAGAATTCTATAGATTAAATGTATTCATCTATTACATTTCTTAATATAGGTCATTGTTATTTTTTTTTTCTGCTATATTTTTTTATGAGTTTGATAAATATTTAATATAGAATTCGCTTGATACATGGCTTTAGTCGCTATGCCACACACAATAGGAATATTATTAAATAATAGTAGACCGTACATTTTTGCGATGTATGAAAAGAAAATTATGAGTTTATATATTTTATTATTATTTTAAGAGATACATTTTTTAAATAAAATAAAAAATTAGCTTCAACAAAAAATTTCATATTAAATTTTAAAATACATGAAAATTCTACATCTAAGATTGTTAGAACATGTTGTATATTTTGAGATAAATTGAAATTGAGAAAAAAATAGAAAAGTCAGAAAAAGAATATTGATCTTCATAGTCTGAAGATTGATCTTTACAGTATTGGATTGATTCTAGTTCTGCAGATTGATCTCTAGTTCTGAATTACAATATTACATTGATCTTGTCTTTTATAGAAACAGTTTTTTAGTGAATGAGTTTCAACAAACTTCACCACCTTCTAATTAACTTCTAACCATACTCTAACTACCTAATTACTAATCAATTTGAATTACATCCAACATGTCCCCTAATTCAAAGTGATTCAATAGACATTAATACAAGATTGTTCCTTATCTATTTGAACTTCACCCTCTTCAAGCTTTTTGTTAGGACATCTGCCTTTTGATCATTGATAGTGCAGTGCTCTAGTTTGATTCTTCCTTTCATCACTTGATCTCTTAAGAAGTGAAATCTTATTTCTAGATTGCTCTTTCTATGAACACTTGGATGTCTTGCGCATTTTTGAGCAAAATGTCCTTCTTCACCACACTGATAGCACAATTTCATGCACTTTGCAGATCTGTTTAAACAGTCCTTGATCTTCTTAGACTTCATCTTTATCTCAGCTCTCTGATTCAACAATCTCTCACAAGCTGTATTTTTCACCGAAATCATGCCTTCTTCAGTCAAGGCACTCATGGTTAACAATACATCAGCCTTTTTCCCTTTGCCGCCTTGACCAATTGCAGTCTTCAATGCTTCAGATTTCATCTTTGTTACCAACTTCATGTCATCTTCCAACAATTCGTCCAGCTGCTGCAAATCAGTCTTGTTGCAAGCCAAACATACAACAACTCTTGCCTTATTGCTAATAGCTGCAACATGAGTCCTAGTTGCATCTATTAGCTTTCCTTGGACCTCACTCTTACCATCATCACTATCATCATCTAGCACAATTACTTCCTTCTTTTTGCAAACAAAAATTGCAGGGATCCTTCTTTTGTTGCTTGGCACAATAGCAAGAGTGACTGGAACATTAGCATATTTGTTCCCTTGCTCAACATCGCCTACAACAACTCTTGCTCTTACTTTGGGATTGACTATTTTCCATTGATTTGTAGTTTTACAAGCTGTATGAGGTTGAATAGTTGGGGTACTAACATCATCTTCCCTTGAATTCAACATCTCATCCAATCCTTCAACCTCCATCATTCTTGAAGATCTAGTTGATAGTGTTGTTTGGAAGGTTCTGTTTCTGGACAATGGTGCCTTCAATACAAACTTGTTTGCACTATCAAACATCTTTATTTCACCATACTTCATCTTCATTGAATATCCCTCTTCAAGTAGTTGTCCAAGACTTAACAGATTGTTCTTCATTCTTGGCAAATACAACACATCATATATGGAATATTTTTTGCCATTTCTCCTTTGAATTAACACCTTTCCTACTCCTTCTGTAGTTACTTTGTTGTTATCTGCAAATCTAATTTCTCTTTTTACCTTCTTATCAATGTTTACAAACCAATCTTTGCGGCAAGTCATGTGATTCGAGCAACTAGTATCAAGAAACCAAAACTGAGACAAAGAACGTTTTTCATTTTTAACACCTTTTCCATAACGATATTCGTTTTTAACACTTTTTCCAGAACGATCTTCATTTGTGATTGTCATCAATAATACATCATCTGAATCTGAATTCTCAGTTGCCATTTGAGCTTCATCATCATCTCTTTGGACTTTCTTGGATTTGCATTCATTTGCAAAATGCCCCTATTTTTGACAATTGTAACATTGGATTTCTTTCTTGTTAAATTTCTTCTTGTCATTCAAATTCTTGTTGTTGCTGTTGTCACTTTTATTATGATTTCTTGAACTTTCAGACCCTTCATTAGAATCATCAGTCTCTTCATCAGAATCATACTTCTTGTACCACTTGAAGTTCCCTTTGCCTTTCTTGTGTTTCGCATCACTTTGGTTGATCTTCTTGCTAACTTGAGCCTACAGGGCCTGCACTTGAGATATTGAGATTGTTGCACACCTTTCTCTTAATCTCAATTCATGAGCTTCAAGAGAGCCTTGCAAATCCTCCATCTCCATCTTATCAAGATCCTTTGATTCTTCAATTGCCATCATTATGTGATCGTACCTTTGTGTTAATGTTCTAAGGATCTTTTCAATAATTGCCACTTCAGTTAATGATTCACCATTTGTTCTCATCTAATTAACAACAATCTTCACACGATTAAAGTAATCTTCCACAGCTTCTTCTTATTCCATCTGCAATAATTCATATTGCCTTCTTAGCATTTAGAGCTTCACTTTCTTGGTTTTTTCATCACTTGTGTAATACTTCACCAAGATATCCAATGCCTCTTTTTGATGTAGATACCTTCGAGATCCTTTCAAAATTGTTTGAATCCACACTTTGGTGGATGTAAAACAATGTCTTGCAATATCTTTTCTTGCAATCTTTGAAAGTTGTTTGTTGTCTTTTTGTTGGATTCGCATCAAGTTGTTCATAGCCATCTTGAACAATCTCAAACACTTCTTGAGCTCCCAACAACGATCTCATTGATGCATAACACCTCTCCCAGTTCTTCCCATCCAGAATTGGCAAATTCGATGGAAATCCTCCTCCATTCATTTCTTCTTTCTTTTCTTTCACTCACACTTGTGTTTCCCAATTTTGATTCCCCTCACACTTGCACTCGTGTTTCCCAATGTCTAGAATCCAAGCTCTTGATGCCAATTGTTAGAACATGTTGTATATTTTGAGATGAATTGAAATTGAGAAGAAAAGAGAATAAAATAGAAAAGTCAGAAAACAAAGATTGATCTTCGTAGTCTGAAGATTGATCTTTACAGTATTAGATTGATCCTGGTTCTGCAAATTGATCTCTGGTTCTGCATTACAGCATTACATTGATCTTGTATTTTATAGAAACAATTTTCCAGTGAATGAGTTTCAACAAACTTAACCACCTTCTAACTAACTTCTAACCATACTCTAACTACCTAATTACTAATTAATTTGAATTACATCCAACAAAATATCTTCAACTGATATCTTAAACAAACTAATAAAAGATTGAAGTGTCAATGAAAACAATGGAACTTGTAAAAAAAAAAAAGAAAAAAAAAACGGTGCAATTACTAAATTAGCAAATGTAACTTGTAATTTATTTTACAAAGACCTGTAAAAAAGTTTATTGCTTGTGAAAAATTATAAAATATGTATAATAAAAACTTATTTTAAAATAAAATAATATTATTGCAACAAACATTATTTATTAAGAAAAAAATAATTAAAACTAAAGTAATTAATAAACACATTTACAAAAACAAATATTAATATAAAATTCAAAAATCATTGTAATATATATATATATATATATATTTTATTAAAAAAAAATCCTTCATATATTGTCTCTTTGCTCATCCTATAGCTACCTACCTAACTTGAGTTATTATATCAAAATATTGACATATTGTAAAAATGTGCCGTTCTTTTGACAAATTGGAAATAGCGGTGGAAGTCTAACTGTCGAAATGGGATATTGAACATGTGTAGGGCCGATTTTAAGATCGGATTTTATTGGATCGAGTTAAAATGCTCCCTTTCAAAAAGGACTAAAAAACTAATATTCGAGTTGACCCTAAATGAATTACAAGCTTTTTTTATTAACCCGACATTTAATTATTTTTAATTTTTAATTTGAATTTTGTATTTTTAAGAAATATAATATATATATATATATTAAATTACAAAAAATTTTATATATTATAAAATTTTTTTAACGAGTTTAATTGCCATTATGGCCATCGATTATAACGTACAACCAAAATATTGACACATGGCTCCCAATTAGAGAGGATTTTAATTTTTTTTATAATATAATATTTATATATGTTTATATTTTATGTCTAAAATAAAAAGTCAAATTTTGAACATTTAGTCTATGATAATGGCTGCAGTCTAACCCTACTCTCCATCAAATGTTGAAATATTGATGTTAGAATTTTATAATTTTAATGGTCTAATTGGTCTCCAAAAACATCAAAACGACATTGATTGACATAAATTTTCAGTGTAAACAATTTCACATATTAACACATCACAATCATTCATAAGTATGAGTTTATGGATAATTATGATAAAAGTCAAACATATCTATTAATATAATTATTATAATTGACTGACAATATAAAAACTATTTACACTAAGAATATATATAAATTAATTAATTTTTTAATTACTATTAACATTCTTTAAAAAATAAAATTAATTTTTTTAACATTTTATATACTTTATTTATTTCTTGGAGTGTTTGAATATTTTACATATTTTTCTATTGATATAATATAATATTATATATAGTATTTTATTTTTTTCATGTCATACGGCCACAGGTATGCGAGAAGTCATATGTCCAATTTTGCTAGCCCATTTGGACTACAATGGGAGGAAGAGTGTCTCTACATGCAAGTGATCACATTTGTAGATATAGCTCTCAAAATAGAAATAGAAATTCGTTATTTGGAGAAACGACCAACTGAAGAGGAAATTTTTTATAGGAAGTTGTTTTTTAAAGAAGCGATTTCTAACTGTAAAAAAGTTTATTCTTTAAGAGGTCGCTTCTAAGGAACGACGGTTGAAACAAAAAAATAAAACATTCAGAGAATTTAATTTAGGAGTAGGATATTTAAAGAAAAAAAAGATATATATGGAAAGAAGCTCCATACCTGCATGTGATATAAAAAATATTATTTAAACATTATTTTGAAAAAAAATTACAGAAAATATTTAAACACAACTATAAACAGAAGTATGTAAAATATTAACAAATTTTATATTATATATAAAACAATGTTAATAGTATTTAAAAAAAATATTCAAAATATATAAATTTAAATAGTTTATTTTTTATTTAAAATTACAACATTTAATATTAAAGAATATAAATAATTAAATGATAGATTAGTTTAAAAATATGAAATCCATTTAAAGTCGTACTCAGATAGTACTTTTTAATTAAGCGTACCACTTTATTCAAATTCCTACGTTAACAAATTTCTCAATTCAAGCTCAGTAGCTTTTCAGCTAGGCCCTCAAAAGTGGAAAAGAGTAGAAGTAAATACGTAAGTTTATACTTGAAACTGCATATGCATGCTTGTATCAATTTTTTTTTAGCGTTATTAATATTTTAAACTAATAATTTACAAATATTAGTTAAATTTATCTCTTTAGTATATCTATAATATTACTCACTTAGTTTCAAATGTATCCCTTATATTATAAACTTAATATAATTTCGATTCTTATAAATATAAAAATTAATTAAAATTTGTAATTCAATTATCATTTAAAAATATTGGTAATAGTAATGATAAAATGATACTGAAAAATAACTACAACCAATTAATTTATTAATTATTTTTAAATAAACATCTATTTTTTATGTACCATTGTATATTATTATTATTATTGTTGTTGTTGTGGTCATTCAAAAATAACAAAATGTAAATAAAATTTACTTTTCATTCTTAAATCTTTTGAAAAGTCTCTAAATTTTATTTGAACTCACTAATTTAAAAATGTATATTACGTATAAAGATTGATCATGAAACATATATTTTAATGTATTTAATAACAGTATAGGGTAGAAAGAGAAACCGTTACAAGTAAAGCTAAAAGATGCGTGTTGCTTGGTAATAACAAAGACGTACACTCTCAGAATGAGCCCATGGGCCACTGAAAAAGTATCACAACACTGGGAATGAATTGATTGACAGAAATTTTCATACATAAATAAACGACGTCGTTTGATATAATATCATGATAAAAGAAAAACACATAATCCCATATTCGCGAGATAAAGGTCACAGAAACAATCATCAATGGCGAAGGCAGCAGAAAGCAGTAGCAGAGGCTCAAGATGGTCTCTCAAAGGAACCACTGCTCTAGTTACCGGTGGAACGCGTGGAATTGGGTTTCTTTTTACCTTCAAATTTTTTCTTAGCACTAAATATTATTAATGTGTTTTATTCTCATTTTTTGTTGATTAATTCTCTGTTGTTTGAATCAAATTAGGGTTTTCTTGATAATGGGGTTTCCTTAAACAACTTAAAGTTACGTTTTTTGGGTGTTGAGTTTTCTGGGTTTTTTTTTTACCGTTCAGGCATGCTGTGGTGGAGGAACTGGCTGAGTTTGGTGCAACAGTGTACACTTGTTCTAGGAATGAAGTGGAGCTCATTAAATGCTTAAATCAGTGGCAAGAGAAAGGTTTTTCGGTTTATGGATCGGTCTGTGATGTGTCTTCTTCTTCTCAAAGAGAAGAACTTATTCAAAAAGTTGCTTCTGCTTTCAACGGCAAGCTCAACATACTTGTGAGTCATTTCTTTTCTTTTCTTTTCTATATGTGTGTTTTAGCATAAATCATGAAAATTAGAAATTTTCAAATTGCTTCATATCCTTAAACTAGTTATTTGTATTTAACAATTTTAGTATAAATCATAAGATTAAAAGTGTTCAAATTGCTAGACTTGTTTCTGTTATGCATGACTTCATTTTATAATAAATTATATTCGTATCATAATATTGTGATCTTAGGTAAACAATGCTGGAACAAATGTGAGGAAGCCAACAATTGATTATACAGCTGAAGATTATTCAAAAGTCATGAATACTAACTTGGATTCCGTATACCATCTAACCCAACTAGCATATTCTCTTCTTAAAGAATCTGGAAATGGAAGCATTGTGTTCAATTCCTCTGTTGCATCTCAGACAAGTGTAGGTTCTGGGTCCATCTATGCATTGAGTAAAGGTGAGTTAATGTATGGTTATGTTATCTTTTGCTGAAACAAAGATGGAAACAAACTATTGTGTAAGGTATTAACCAAAGAGATTCACCGTGTTGTTTTCTTCAGCTGCAATCAATCAACTGACCAAAAGTCTTGCTTGTGAATGGGCAAAAGACAACATAAGGAGCAATTGTGTTGCACCCTGGTATACAAAAACATCACTTGTGGAACATGTAATTCTCTTTTACTCCTTTAACTATCCATTTTGAGGCCTTATCATTTTTTCATAGTCAATAATATGTGCTTCGACAATTTTACATTCATATTCCTTGTTTAGGATCATTAGCAGTGTAGGAGTATTAAGAATTTAAGATTGAAGTATATATATTATGTCTTTTAGTCTCTATAATTCTTTAGATTATTGAATATGAAAATCAAAATTGCTTTTTAGTAGTTTCGAGTAGAACCAAAGAGATTAAATTAGTTGGGTCTTTCTTTTTAGTGATGATTACTTGCATTACAAAATTCATCATGTAACTGTAATGTCAGTGTGATCATCTGTAGTAGTGCAGTGTTAATCTTCAAATGGCAATGTTATTTGATAAGTTGGATTGCTAATTGTTTAACTTTGTTACAGTTAATTGCTAACGAAGAGTTTGTGAATGAAGTACTATCTCGAACACCGATAAAGCGGATAGCAGAAGCACATGAAGTGTCTTCCTTGGTGACTTTCCTTTGCCTGCCAGCTGCTTCCTACATAACTGGACAGATTGTTTCTGTGGATGGTGGATTTACTGTGAATGGATTTCAACCCAGCATGAGGGTTACCTAATGAAACAATGTCATTTATAATTTCATTTCCCCATTGTTTACATATTACAATGGTATTCGTCAAATCTTGGTTGAGGCGATTTTCAGTTTTTTATTTAGTATTTTCTTTTTTGAAAGGTGTTCTTGATAATGTTCATCTACTATCACTCATCTTGGAAGGAATAAATGGAAAAGCCACCATGTCATGTTAATTGCAAACTCTTAAAATTGTTCAATTCTTATGGGATCAAGCCTAAAATTTTGGTTGAATTATTGATAACTCAATTATAAACGTAAGTACTTAAGATAAAGAAAGAAAATCTACAGAAAACTGTCTCATTTCATGCCTATTTCACTTGTGAGTTGTATGGATTAGGTATTACCAAAGATGCTAACTACAGTTATATTAAAGGTTCATGACTTTCATGACACACTTGACATAATTTTAACACATAATTACTCACTTTATATGATCATCAAGGTCTTTGATTGGTCCAAATGACAATTTTAAAAAACTAACTCTCGTGACATATAGCATCGTGTTGTTAAAAACCTTATGGTTTGGACAGAGATCTTCTCCGAGGAATTTTTGTTTTTGAGCTCCACAGTGTATTTTTTTCATTTCTCACACATCAATTTTTCAATAATAATACAATTTCTTCTTCTTTCTAATTTTAGGTTCCTATCTATTTTGTTGTTTCTTAACTTAATTTTAGTTAATATTTCACTCTTTTATATATTTTTCTTTTTCGATTTAATATTTTATTTAATTTTAAGTAACAATTTGATCATTTATGTTTTAAAATATCAATAATTTTATTATATTTTTTTTACAAAATTCATCAAAATGTTCAAACAAAACCCATGAAATTAATTATTATCTTCAATATAAAGCAAATTTTATCAAATTTTCAAATCAACTCATATTTTTATTCTTTATTTGATGAATTTGATATAAAAATAGGAGTTTATTTAAATATTTTAGTTATGTATTAAATGAATGAGTTTTCTTGAAATTAGTATTGAATTTTATGGGTTTTGTTTGAAGATTTTCATAAATTTTCTAAATTTTTGTAAAGAAATAATAATATTGTTGATATTTTAAGATATAAAGAGTTAAATTATTACTTAAAATAAAATAAAAGATTAAATAAAAAATAAAATAAAAGATTAAATAAAAATAAAAAATAAAAAATTAAATATTACCTAAAATTAAGTTAAAAGACCGCGTAAACAATTAAAATATTCTTTTATCAATTTTTGTTATGTTACTAGGAGTTGTATTAACATGCTCATACCACATAATTCACTCGAGATGAAACAAAACTGAAATCTCAACATTAAAATGACAACTTTTAATTTAAACTAAACCTTTTGTACTTCAGTTTGTTATGAGATTGTATGATCTTTTTCCCTTTAGTACTTGGGGACACATTTTTTAAAATTGCTATTATGTAAATCCGCATGTCTTTCTTCTGTTTTCAAATTACTATATTTCTTTTGACTTCATCTTCGATATAATGTCAATATCTTTATGTTGTACTGAGACACCATTCCTAAATTTTTGTAACCAATAAAAATGTCTAAAGAAATTGAAGAAGTCGCATTTTAGAATCTTCCGATTTAAGTGGATTATTTGCTCAAAACCACTATAAATATATAATGTTTTTTTTTAAATAATAAAAATATAAAGAAATTAATATATTTTAAATATGGATTTCATCGAGGATAATGAGATTTACAAGTCAAAGAGACCATAAGTATTGACAAGATATGCATCTCAACAAAATAAGTGCTTGACGCTCACTCTCGCTTGGAAGTTTATTATGTTAATTTTTTTTTTTTTGTCATCTTTAATTATTTTTGTCGATAATTATGTTTTCAAACTTTATACCTCAAACTAGTCTTAATTATATATTTTTT
>JBBPBT010001311.1:948247-962610 GCA_037974875.1 Cicer bijugum | reverse complement strand
ATGAAAATCTAAAATAAGATTTGATTGATATTTATAATTGAAGAATATCTTTGACCAAGTTGAAAAGAAGATATGATCGATTTTTAATGAATATTTGAAGAATATTTTATCAACATTTAATAAAGATTTAAAGAATATTTTATCAACATTTAATTAAGATTTGAAGAATATTTTATCAATATTTAATGAAGATTTGTAGAATATTTGATCAATATTTAATGAAGATTTGAAGAATATTTGATCAATATTTAATGAAGATTTGAAGAGTATTTGATCAACATTTAATGAATATTTGATCATAAATTGAATAAAGTTAATTTGAATAATTTACAAACTCTACTCAAAATATAAATATAATTCATTTGAAGAATTTACAAACTTAATCTGAACAAGATAAAATTTAGAATTAAACAATGACTAAATTTGAAGCTCAAATATTTACTACAAATAGACACTAAGACTGAAGGAGAAAAATATCGAAAAACATAAAAGAGTAGAAAAACTCAAGCTCAAAGTTCTCAATTCATTTTAGAGTTCAAATAGAGAAACACTTGTTCAAGTTAAAAATATTTTTTGAATGTTCTTTTCTTATAGTGTGAGAGTTATTAATATTATCAGTTTTGTTAGAAGCAACTACTCAAGTTCCAATCTTTTGTATCCAACCTTTTAGTGGTTTAGTTTCTTCTTCAGTCTGGAGTTGTTAAGTTGTTAGGAGAATACTTGTCTAGTCAAGGTGGTTAGTTCCTCAAAAGTTTAATGCTGTCAGGCTGTTTAGGAAGACTTGACTTATAAGGTCAAGGTGGTTAGTTACGTAGGTTGTCAAACTGTTTTGGAAGATTGGCTTAGAGGATCAATTTTACTCAAAGTTTTTTAATGTTCTATGGAAAAGAAAGTAAAAAAAAAAAAAAAAACTTGTGTAAATATTTATCATGTTGTCAAAGTTTATTTGGGAAATTTACAAAAATGCAAAAAAGGAAAGTAGGTGGCATGATGGGATTTCTTATCAACTTCTAATGGAAGCTTGTATGAATTCATGATGAAAGGAGAAAAGTAATTTTCTTTATATGTGTGTATAAAAAGGGATACCAACTTTTTATAGTTTTTCTTTCAATTTTTTTTATTTAAACTATATCTTTTTATACATATCAAGAAATTGGTTGTATGCGATTTATTTTTTTACTATTTTATATTATATATGAAGGTTTTAGTAGACATTATATAAAGTATGATACACGAATAGAAAATATATCGTTTGTTAAAAAAAAAAATTGTTTAAATTATTTCTCACCAATAAATGGAGAAATACAAGAAGAAAGAGTTTGCCTAACAAAATAATTTTGGATAGAGATTGTTGATTACGAAGAGTTGTTCGTACACATCAAAACCACTTCTTAAAGTTGAATTATGATGAGAGAAGGCAAATAATCATTTTTACTATTTTCAAATTTGTGCAGTTATGTTGTTATTAGGTAATTTGAATCTTTTGTAACGGTTTGGAGTAGTGTTTTGCTTTCTTTTATTAGTAGAATAGCAATCTAATTACCAAAAAATACACACTCTATTAACTCTCGTACTTTGTAGCATTGATAAAAATGACAATGTGATTGGCCCTACGAATTGGTGACGATGGAGATGGAGTAATGGATACGTAGAGTAGATGATTAGAAGGAAATTAATTACTAGTGATAGATAGGGTATGATTTCAACATATTACAAATTTGAAGGATATCTTTGCAATTAAAATGATAATCTTAGTGTAGCTCTTTTGCGATCCTTTTATTAGTTAGAGTCTCAAATATGAAGTTTAATTGATTACATTTGTTGTGGCTAAAAAAATCATTATGAGTTTCGTGTACTGATCTTATAAAATTAAAGTGAACAAAAAACATAATCATATCCAGTAAGAAAGTATATGCAATCTGAAATTTTGAATTTACAAAATTGATTGTCAAACATATCCAGAGTAGTATTTTATTTTACTTTCATATATTTCAAGAATTGATTATCTCGCTTAAGAACTGTACACAAGCACTCAAACTGGCAACTTTAATTTGGATTGGTTTTGTGCAATCACATCATATGTAATTAATCACATATGGATTGCTCTATGATTAGATAGTCTAGTTTTCAATGTATATCTTAATTTTTATTAAATTAAAAATATTAAATTTAAAAATTAAATTGTTCGATCTTAATCACATTTAAATGATAGATGAGACTATTTATCATCATAGTTTTCGAATGAATTTTAAATTATATGTTGAGTTGATGTTGGTTTTTGACTATCACTAATTTAATTATATTTAGAAAAACCCAATTAAGACATGAGAAGTGATGCTGATCAAACATAATGTATGTCACTATTACTTGAGAATATAAATATAGAAAAACAGAAACATGTATTATAAAGAAAGAACCACTTGACATAACATAATATATTTATCCACATTCAGCCAGACAAATATGTATTATTCTGCAACTAAATTAGGCTTACAAGCAGACGAATGAATAATGGAGAATATGTATGTATGTAAGAGAAAAGGACAACAGCATGAGACTGAAATTTATAAATAAAATGTATTTTTTCTATTTTATTCTTTTTGAACACAACTACTGTCTACAGTACAACCAAATGATGCTGCCACTATTGTTCTTCAATACAAAATTTATATTCAACTTGTAAAATTTAGTTATTTTTCTAAATGTATACTTTCACATTGATGATGGAGTGGAAAAAATAATGCCAATAGGAGACATGTGTGCTTGCATATACTGTATGATCCAACCCAAATAAAAACCAATATAGTTAAAAATGGAGTGGGAAACTACACAGACACGTGTGAAATTAAAGAGAAAGACAAAAACCACGTTTCTGTTACCAATCCACAAGCTGTAAAGCATACATCACTCTCTCTGGTAGCTCAATCCTCAATGCTTTTCATCCAAACAAAGAATACAAAACAATATAAATAAGACATATTTAAACACGAAGATTAGATACCGACATTGACACATTGACTCTAATATAAAAACTAACAAGAAAATAGATGTAATTAAATTTAAATAAATATGTTGATGTTGCGTAAATAACTGACACCAAATACGTTTACATAACATAGATAGATGCTGCCATGTGATACCTCAATTTCAAAGCATCACTCTGCTCTATGCTTTTATAACAACCCATCATCCATTAATCCTTTGCCTCAACTTCAAATCTTTCATGGCAAAAACACTCCTGCTTCTTCTCTTTATCATGATCCTTCTAGACTCAAACTCTATACAAACTCATTCTCAGCAAGAAGAGTTTTTCTTTAATGGATTTAACGAAGCTTCCACCACTAACAACATAACCTTAAATTTAGGTGCAGTGATTGAAAACAAAGGTATACTCCGTTTAACAAACGTCACTGAAAGAATAATTGGTCATGCATTTTATTCAAATCCAATCCACTTTAAGAACAACAAGAACTCCAAAGTTTTCTCCTTTTCCACTTCTTTTGCTTTTGCAATAATTCCTCAATATCCAAAACTAGGAGGCCATGGCTTTGCCTTCACCATTTCCCCTTCCAAAAAACTCACCAATGGTTATCCTAGTCAGTACTTAGGCCTTCTCAACCCAAAAGATTTAGGCAACTTTTCAAACCATTTATTTGCAGTCGAATTCGACACGGTACAAGACTTCGAATTCAACGACATCAATGACAACCATGTCGGTATCAACCTCAACAACATGGCATCAAACAAATCAGTCAAAGCATGTTTTTTTACAACCAATAATCAAATCCAAGACCTCAATTTGAAGAGTGGTAATAGAATTCAAGCATGGATCGACTACGATTCTTCATCGAATCAACTAGAAATTAGACTCTCACCAACTTCATCAAAACCAAGTTCACCAATCTTATCATACCAAGTAAATCTAACTCCAATTCTTGAAGAAACTATGTATGTTGGGTTTTCTTCTTCAACAGGGTTACTCTCTAGCTCACACTATATATTGGGTTGGAGCTTCAAAATCAATGGAGAAGCCAAAACCTTGAAAAATCTTCCTTCACTCTCTTCATATACCAATAAAAGAACCCAAACTCGAAAAGCCTTAATCTTGGGTCTATCTATTTCCTTTGTAATTATACTAGTTTTAATCATCGGTTCATCTTTATACATAAAGATGAAAAACAATGATGTTATAGAACCTTGGGAA
The DNA here is from genome assembly GCA_037974875.1 of Cicer bijugum. NCBI lineage: Eukaryota > Viridiplantae > Streptophyta > Magnoliopsida > Fabales > Fabaceae > Cicer > Cicer bijugum. The sequence continues at coordinate 958,406 of JBBPBT010001311.1, read as the reverse complement.
CTCGAAGTAGGTCCACATAGATTCCTTTACAAAGAACTGCACCAAGCAACAAAAGGTTTCAAGGATAAAAATCTTCTTGGGTTCGGTGGTTTTGGTCGAGTTTACAAAGGTGTGTTACAAAACACAAAAACAGAAATTGCTGTGAAGAGAATCTCACACGGATCAACACAAGGGTTACAAGAGTTTATCTCAGAGATAGAAACCATTGGTAAACTTCGTCATAGGAACCTAGTACAGTTACTAGGTTGGTGTCGGAAGCGTAATGATTTAATGTTAGTTTATGATTTCATGAAAAATGGTAGTTTAGATAAGTATTTGTTTGAAGAAACAAGAGGGGTATTGAAATGGGAAGAAAGGTTTAGGATTATAAAAGGTGTGGCTTTGGGATTAGTTTATTTGCATGAGGAATGGGAACAAGCTGTGATTCATAGAGACGTGAAAGCAGGGAATGTTCTTTTGGATTGTGAGATGAATGGTAGGTTAGGTGATTTTGGTTTGGCTAAGCTTTATGATCATGGTGAGAATCCAAGTACAACAAGGGTGGTTGGAACTTTGGGATATTTGGCACCTGAGTTGACTAGGACAGGGAAACCAACGAGGAGTTCAGATGTTTTTGCTTTTGGGGCTTTGTTGTTGGAGGTTGTGTGTGGGAGGAGGCCTATTGAGGCGAAAGCTTTGCCTGAGGAGCTTGTTTTGGTGGATTGGGTTTGGGATAAGTGGAGGTTAGGGGAGGTGATGGAGGTTGTGGATTGTAAGTTGGGTGGGGTTTATAGTGACAAGGAGGTTTTGTTGGTGGTTAAGGTTGGGTTGTTGTGTTCTCATGAGTCGCCGGAAAGGAGGCCGACGATGAGGCAGGTTGTTAGGTACTTGGAGGGGGAGGTGGCGTTGCCGGAGATTGATGTTTTTGGTGTGAAAAAGGATGGTGGTGGTTGTGGTCAGTTTGATGAGTTTTTGTATTCAAAATCATATGAAAGAATGAATACATGGTCATCGGCCGGTGATGACATGGAGGGTGTGTCTACTTCATCTCTTTCACTCTCAGGTGGCCGGTAAGGTAGGTAGTTGGCTGACTCAACAAAGTCCTGTGATTTGAATCATCAAAACCAACCTAGATCCTCTACATTCGACTATATGATACAGTTGACTGTAGTGGATCCAATTTGAAGTTTACTCTAGATTCTTTGTGTATAGAACCTCCATGATTCTGTTTTAAGGTGCTGCCCACTTTTTTTTATTATGTTTACCCCTTGTATTTTAGTTTTTTTGTTTTTGTACAGTTTTTTTTTTATTTTTAAATAAATTTAAAATATTTAATGCCTTTTTCACCCCACATGTATTGTATTATAAAACAAGTAAATTGTATTTGTAAATTGTTTAATTTAATTATAAATTAATAAATGCTTTGTTAAATATATATATATTCTTTACAGTGAAAGATATATGCCAACGAGAAAGAGAAAAAAACACTACTCTAAGATAAAGAGAAAAAGACACTACTCTAACAGAAACTATTACTCCTGCAACATCAGCCAATTTCCAGAATCTTCATGATATATAAACTTCTGCCATCAAGAAGCAAAACCATAGTGGAATATCAGCAATGCAAAGAACTTGTACTATATGAGATCATCTCAGTCTGTTTGTATTGGATTTTCAAAGCTCTTAAACACCATTTGGCCAAAGAAAACAATTTCTCCTTCAGCTTGTCATGCCTCTTAAAAGTTGAAATTCATGACCAACCAAGCTTTGAACATTTCATAAGAGAAACAATCTTAGCAACAAAAACTACCGTAGTGTGAGAAATACTACAAAACTATCAAATACTGTACAAGAACACTGCAAATTATACCAACTAATACATCAGCAATAACTTAGTTTCCTCTCACCTCAACCCTAAACTCCTCACCAGTTTCCCTCTATTTTTAATATTAATACATACCAACCAGTATTTGGCCGAAACCTTCTAAACATATCGATACTACAATCAAAATCTGTCAGCAAGCATGGTTTTATTCATCATTCGCTAATGGTTTTCAAACTTGTCTCCAGTAGTCTCACCCTCGTCGTCTTTTAGACTACTGAAAATCTCTTGATCATCAAACCCTACAAACAGATGAAAACATGTTAGTTAATAACATTTTCTACCTGGCTAACTGTATCCATTAAAATATATTACAATTAACCTTCAACAATTTCTTCAGCTTCATCGTCTAAAGGCCTTAAAAGCATTGTGTTTATGGAAGACGAATCCAATGCCATCCAATCCGAGTTCCCATACTCTTCTAAGTATAAATCCCTTGGCCTGATCCAGTCTTCAACGTTACAAATGTTGTCGAACGCTAGGGGGTCACTAGATTCTTGTTCCTTACTCATAAACCTGAAAGAAAAACAAACAACTCAATAAAGTTCCTTTCAACTTCAACAATATTGAAACAATTTATCAATATACAACAATTCAAGCTTACATTTGCCTCAATCGTAAGTTGTAATGAACAAAGATGAGATCAGTGAGATGTTGGCGCTCTATATAATTCCTTGTATTGATTATCTGTTCAAAAGGAATTTGGTTTCTCTTGCAGAACATCAAACTCGATGTTTGGCTAAGAATGCGAATTGCTAAGCGTGACAAGTTTGGGCAACCTCCTCCATATGTTGACCACCATTCAGCTAGAAAAATGGCAAATGTAAGTGAAAAGGGAAGTTTAACAAGTGGTCGTAAAGAAGTTACATGGAGTTAGGAAATTTAAATCACAACATGGCAACTGAATATTATACTAGAATTATTATCCAAGTGAATGGGTTATTGGACTCTTACAAGGAAGAAGATTATCTCTAGCTCTGATTGCCATCTTTCTCCCAAAGTCTCCCGCAGCCGACTTGTACAGGTTTAACTCTTTGATAATTTTATCTTGAACTCTTGTATCAGGTATCAATCTCTCTATACAATCAAACATCCCCGAGAGAATCTCGTTGTGTATATCCCCTTGAATGCTATAGAAGAACTTCGGATTAAGAAAGAAGCCTGCAGCTTGAAGAGGATGATGCCACAGCCTCTCCCATCTCTGATGTATAATATTCCAATACACCATATAATCCTCCCTTTTCACAAGTGCTTTCTTAATTGCTTCTTTTGCCTTGTACATTCCAGCGTAAGTGTATCCCATTGCAGGTCTCGTCTCACTGGAAGCTATTCTCAGAATTCTCAAGAGAGGAAGTGTCAGACGAACAATCATTTCGCACGACGACCAAAATGTTTGGTTGCTTAGGCAATCCAACATTTCTAAACCTGCTGTTTTCTTTGAATATGGACAATCCATCCATTCCTGAGAAGTAACCATAGACTGTAAATTGTGTTTAAGATCGACAATTCGTTTCAATGTGGTAAAGTTTGTTGTGAAGCGAGAAAAAGACGGATCCACAATATCATTCCCTAAAGTATACCTTCTAACCATATTCAAAATTGCAGTGTAATTGTAGACAAATCTTGTTATAGATTTAGCTTGTTCAATTACTGTACTAATCCACTCAAGATTTCCAAAATCTTCAAGTATCAAATCAATGCAATGAGCTGCAGACGCGCTCCAATAAAGGTTAGGATAAGTATCAGTCAGCCTTTTCCCAGCAACAGCATACTGTTCTTCGCCTGATGTGATCACTTGCACAACTTGCCCAACTCCAACTTCTTCTACTACTTGTTTTATCAATTCATATAAAAATTCTGCAGAAGTCGATATCTCAGTTGCATCCAAGGATTTCAGAAAGACTGTGCCTTCAGGACAATAAGCCAAAAAACCTATTAGTATTCTACCAGCTTCTGTAGTCCATTGGTCAACCAAAATGGAACATCCAGTCCTCCCCCAAGTCATCTTGCCCCTATCGATACCATTCTTCACCTCTTCCACAGAGTTTTTCAGGACCCAACCCCGAAGTTCATGATGCGAGGGGCGTTGAAAACCTGAACCCCCGGAAGCAATTGCTTCAACCATTTGCTCAAAATAGATTGAGTTCACAGCATCAAAAGGCGCACCAATATCATACAAAAACCGACCTATTGCCATATGAATGTGACTGTCTATCTTTTTGGAGAACAATGTATTTTTCTCCATAGGAACAACAACACCCTCGGCCTCAGTATTTGTATAAACTGTAGCAGGATTCTTAGTAGCTCTAATCTTCTTCCTTCTTTCAAGATTTCTACCCATTCCATCACCAGGAGAAATCAACATATGACCTGAATTTTGTTCAATTGAATCCTGAACTCCAATAGACTGCACCCCCTGATTAGAAGGAGCATTCACAACAGTAGCCAAAGGATTAACATTCATAATCTCATCCTCAATTTTCTGCCTCTTTCTCTTTTTCACCACAACACCATCCAAACTTTGCTGCATAAGAAGCCTAACATCAGGAGGGACACAACTGCACATGGAAGCATTCCCTTTCTGACAAGCAAGGTGTTCCTTAAACCTATGAATCCCACCACCTTTGAACATTTTGTGACAATATATGCACTTCAACTGCACTTTGTCTCCATTCTTAAACAACTGAGCATGCTTCCAAGCTGGGTCATGTTTTTGTGGTGTAATTGCCACCGGTTCAAGATTCGAACTCATTTTCCACAATAATCACTTCAATACAACTACAGGAGATTAATAAAACAGAGCAACCCAGTAAGTGTATACTACAAAAACAAGCACCTCCTCATTACCCAAATTCTTATTTAAACCCTACAGTGATAAATTAATATAAAGCCTGAATCTTTGCAGCATAATCCTTCAGTTTCTCGTTAAAAATCTAAAATTTAAGAACTAAAAAAAGGAAATATACGAGGAAGAATGAAAAGTACGTACCCGGTTTGTTGAATCGCTTTTTTTTGTTTGTTTTGTTTTTGTATTTAGGGTGAGTGGAGATTGCGAGAGGAGAACCGAGTTCGTAAAAAGTGAAGAAAACCGTGAAGATGTGACCGGATGGACCGGTCAGGGTTAGAAAAAGTGTTCGGTTGGGTGGATCAAATGGAGGTAATTGGACCGGTTTATTTCGCCACACGAACGGAAGAACCGAAATTCGTGCCGATCCTCTCTTCCGAAGCCGGTCGGTCTCTGCTGCTTGTATATTTTTTTGTACGCTTTTCACTGGTTTACCTTCAACCCAAACCTTTTAATTTATTAACTTACATTTTTTTACCATTTTACCACTCTCTTAAATTATTTATTTTATTTCATTTATTTTATTTTTATTAATTTGCAAAATCAATCTCCTATTTAAAAAATTAATAATTTTATTTTTTTAATAATTTTTTAACTTAAAAAAGATGACGTAAAACCTTTTCAAATAATATGAGATATGATATAGATTTAAAATAAATAAAATATAGTAAAAATTTAATTTTTAATTTTCATTTTTTTATATTTTTAATTTAATTAATAATATATAAAATATTAATTTATATTTTACGTAATTTAAAATATGTCAAATTATTATTTCTTTTAGTGTAATAGTTTTAAAATAAATCAAAGTTATCGACTTTTAAAATAATATATGAATTAATAATAATAGAAGAATTGACATTGCGATTAAACTATTATTTATTTATAATTTTTCATTTTCTCCACAATCTAATAATACCTAAATCCACTCGCCACTCCTCAGCCCACAACATTTTTTCATTTCAATGTGGGCTTTATTAATTTCATGTAGACATATGGATATTGTTTGTTTTATTTGATATTATTTATCATTTAAGAATTGCATAAATAAATTTTTTATTATATAAGAATCCAAAAAATCAACTGCCCATATTTTTAAGATCAAATAATATTAATTTCACAACAAGTTTCCTAATATTACTAATATGTGAGTGTTTTTGTGGAGCACATATTTTTAACATTTGAGTGTTTTTGTGCATTAGACTCAACCCTAATTTGGATATATGGGCTCCACTAAATATTTTTATATGACTGATAATAATTAAATAAGATACAAAAAGAGAATGTATATCTAATTGTGTGTCTCATTCTGCACGTTCACAACGTTAGAAATTTATTGAGAGTGATTAATTGTATCTAGGGATATAATTTTTGGTCATGTGAACCAAAAGAGCTCGAGATTATAGTTAGTTAAACGTTCTCCTACTACAAAACTAAGCTTGAGCAAGTGATGCAAATACCAAATGCAACCCAAAAACCTTGAAACAAAAGATGAGGGCACTCTAATGAGTTGGGATATATCTGATATCGAATAATAGTTTTTCTTAGAATACGGAACAATAGTTAATATATGAGTAAATAAGGGTATTGTTATAAAATTTAAATTAATATTTTTGTGATATTCTGAAGCAATAAATAATAAAAGGAAAAACTATTTTAAACTTAACACATGAGATATAGTCTATTTGAATCCGTGGCACAACACCTTATTCTTGAATTTGTCCTAAATCACGTTAAAGTTGAAGCTACACTTTCAAATTTTAGATAACCTAAAAAACAAACATAAATATAAAGAAATATATCATGTTGATGACAAAGTTTAAAATTTTTTCCATTATTGTGTTAAAAATTAATAGTTGTATTACCATTTAAAAATAAATAGTTCTATTACTAATCTCAAATTTAAAATATAATAATTAAGTAGAATCATTTCAGTGTAAACTGTTATTATTATTATTAATCTTAAATTAAATTTTATTTTAGTAATATTTAAAATAATTTAAATGTAACTTTAAAAATAAAAAATAAAAGATTGTGTTGTGAAGGGAGTATTAGATTGTTTTATGTAGTAATAATTAATTAAAGGCTTATTAATTAGAAAAGTAACTGAGAAATATGAGAAGTAGTGTTGGGTAATAAGCCATGAAAGTGCTTACGGTAACAAACCGTTTTCAAACACATAAAAGAGAAAATGGCTAAAAAGAAGGAAACTAATAACAAACACGTTCGTTCCCCTACACCACCATCGCATATATCACACTCACTTTCATCACTCTTAACAAATTATCAGAATAACACAAACGGTTCCACATTCCTAAACACAATGAATACTTCCTCGAATCACTTCATTTTCTTCTGCTTTCTACTCTCCATCTCTGTCTCAGGTAATCTTCTCCTTTTTATGCTCTCAAACTAGCTCCTCAACACATCACTTTCATACTAATATTTATATGCATATGCTCTTTGCACTTTTTTATTTGTATTCCATTCTATAACCTTGCATTCATTATGTTGGTGTCTGACACCGACACTGAATACTTTTAGTCTGAACTAAAGTGTCGGTGCTAAATAGTTTAAATTCTTGTGAGCTTATGTATTTGTAATGAACAGGTGTTGTTACACATGGAAAAGGGGTTGAACTGATAATAGTAAACAATTGCAAAGAGAGTGTGTGGCCAGGAATTCTTGGCAATGGAGGACACCCTTCAATTAAAGATGGTGGATTTCACCTCCCAAGCGGGGAAGAAATTGTTCTCCAAGTTCCAAACCAATGGGCAGGTAGAATATGGGGTAGACAAGGATGTTTGTTCGACGAAACAACGGAAAAAGGTTTATGTCAAACTGGAGACTGTGGAGGGCTTTTGAAATGCAGGGGAGTAGGTGGTGTCCCTCCGGCTACACTTGTAGAAATGACACTTGGAACATCTCAATCAGCTATGCATTACTATGATGTTAGTTTGGTGGACGGTTTTAATCTTCCAATGTCAATGAAGCCAATTGGTGGTGGTGGTTGTGGTGTTGCTTCTTGTGAAGCTGATTTGAATGCTTGTTGTCCATCTTCACTTGTTGTAAAACATGATGGAAAAGTTGTGGGGTGTAAAAGTGCTTGTTTGGCTACAAAATCAGATAAGTATTGTTGTAGTGGGGAATTTGCTGATCCAAAAATTTGCAAGCCGACTTTGTTTGCTCGTGTTTTTAAGACGGTTTGTCCTCGTGCTTATAGCTATGCTTATGATGATTCAACCGGCCTTATGACTTGTTTGGCAAATCGTTATGCCATTACATTTTGCCCTGCATGATCAGTTTTTTTTCAGTTCTTTTTAATTTTTATTTTATTCTTTTCATATGTTATTGTGACAATTTCTTTTTTGTTATTGTTTTAGCAATCTTTAAGGTTAATTAGTGATTCATAGTGCTCTGTCTTCTGGAATATTGATTTTGGCATGTAACATGTTCAATTATTTCAATTGTTGATCGAATTTCTTATACTGAGGCATTCAACACTGCTATTACATTATGAGAAGTTTCCTTTCATTTGTTGTGCATGCAAAACTCTTGTAACTTAATATTTAGCATGTTTGGACATAAATTCTAATGACATTGTGATTTAATTGAATATCAAAATTATTTATTTTTTAAATGCAATCAAACAGGATCCTATCTATGTATTTATATGCGCGTGAAAAATACTAATTCAATAATATGCATCAGAAATAGAATCCTAATAAATTTTTTAGAGTTTATAAGAATACGGATATTCTTTTATCTAATATAAAGAAAACAACTTATTAGATGCTAACATCTTTTTTCTAATTATAATTTTAATAATGTAGGCTTATTTCTTTTCAATGTATTTTAATTATTTATTTCATTCCATAGAAATAAAAGCACTATAGAAATCATGTTGAAAACAATTCAAAGAATATGTAGTATTTCTCATAAACAGGTTGGCATATCAACGCCTCCTTAATAAACATCATTTATGATTTGTTTTAAGAAGAAAAAAATCATGAGAATCCCCTGTCTATATCTTCTTTCTAGTCAAAATAGGTAGAATCTAGAAAAAAAAACAATTGTTTTTTTCAACCGAAAAAAATAATTAAAAACAAATATGCACAAATTTATGAAAAGGCTTGATCAACTATTCGGGCAAAGCCCTAAATTGTTCAATCTAGGCCTAATATGCACAGATAAGTAATATTTGGTCCCAGTCCAATGTCGAGCCTTTCTACCTAAAAAAAAAAAGACAAGTATTATCTCTATTGTTGTTTTGATACCCACACCACCTGTTTTTAAATATACTATTTCGTTCCTATTTATCAGTAAAAATGTTAATGCATTTTAGTAAACAAAGTATATCTACCTGTAATCGTAACCAATTAGAGTCATCTCTTACTTCTTCCCCATCTATAACCAACCACCACTTTTTCAATAAAACTCCCTCCTTTGATGAAGCTCCCTCAACTTTTTCGATCACAATTTTTGTCCACTTGCTTTGAAGAACCAAAATGTCTTGTAAAGTCATACTGTATTTGTAATTTAAGTTACTATCTTTTTATATATAAGATGGATTGAAGATTTTTTTTTTTACTAAAAGCAACATTAGTTCATTCAAATTAATAAAACTTAAGACAAAATAACATAAAGCAATGTATGGAGTTACTGAAATCAAGCACAAGACAAAACCATTTTTCAGAAAACTGAAACATTCACTTATACAAAACAATGCTTATCTTAAACACAAAATATATATATATAAAGTAGAGCTAATTTAAATAATCTCCCTTAAAATTTTTCTTTCCGAATAGACTTATAATAAACAGAAATTTCTCCAACCAAATTATAATCTTGGAAAGGTTGAATGTTTAGTAAAGATGAAGTAAAACCTGAAATTGATGGTTTAGTATATTTAATGAAATCTATATTATTAAATTAAATAATAAGTAGCTGGAATAGCTTAGTTGGTTAGAGCGTGTGGCTGTTAACCACAAGGTCGGAGGTTCAAGCCCTCCTTCTACCGACTTTTATATTTATTGAACTACGATTCTTATTCTTCAATTATTTATAAAATAAAATAACTTTTTACGTCATTAATTTTAATCGCATATCTAACCAGATTTTATGTAAAACATTGTTCGCGTCATTGCTCAATAAATCAACTTCAAAATATATAAATTTGTAATAGATTAAATTCTATAAATCATTATTTTTTTTAACATGCAAATTTAATTAATTATATATAATTATATTTTAAAACAATTTTATATTGTAATTTATAAGTGTAACTAAATATTACTATAATTTATACTTTTATATTTTATGCAATTATCTAAGTCAAGTAATATACTAGTTGTTTGATATTTCAAAATTGCTAGATATTTAATTTATATGATATTGCCACACTAAATATTTTTATGATATCAATTAATTATAACAATGTAATTATTGAAAAT
>JBBPBT010001311.1:916644-935277 GCA_037974875.1 Cicer bijugum | reverse complement strand
ATAATTAATGAAATAAATACAAAAATATGAAAATTTGTTTCATTTCAATTTATTTAGGGACTCAAGTACAATATAAGAGTAATGATATGCAACATACACTATAATTTAACTTTTTCTCGTTAAATTCAATAGTATTCATTAATTAGTTATAGAGTTAAGTTCACCAGAAAAATTAATATATCAACTTCATCTTAGAATTTCTCAATTTATAAACCTACATAATATAGTATAAAAAATTAACTGTTTTCTTTTTACTAAATTAAAAATTAATTGCTATATAAGTACTGATCGATTGTGTAAAAAAATACATTAGCAAAATTACAAACTACATTAGTTGTGACAGTATGATGATTAGCCTTTTTAAATCAAATAACACTTTTTTAAATGCTAGACTTTCACCTGAAAGAAAATAATGCAATAAGACCCACATTCCACTTTATTCTCTCCACAAACTTCTATGACCAAAGGGCACATGTACAAAAGTTTATCTTTTGTTGTATTTTGTAAAATGTTGAATGGACGCAATTCAACTTTCAAAAGCTGTAATCATAATTAAAATTAACAGCTAGTCAGGTTAGTTAAGTCAAGGTTCACCTTCTATAGTCTATACCTCACGTGTAAGACTAGTAAATAGAAATTCAACTTATAATAATAAAACAATTTGGACACAGTCAATTTAATATTTTATCCATTATAGAGTATATACCAAAGACTTGATTCTCTTAATAGCCTTAAAAACGTTCGTGCACACTTTTCAGCCCTTCTATTCGGATGTACAAAAACCTCATCGTTTTACACTCCAATATTTCTTAACATAACTTTATTACATTTGGCTTGACCTATTTAACAAGAAGATTAAATTTATATTGTTTTTAAAATTTATTTATTTAAGTAATTTATAAAAAAAAATTATTAAATTTAATAGATCAATCTATATATATTTTATTATTTATTAATATTATTTTTTATTATTGTATTAATAATATTATTTTTTATTTTAAATTCTATCAATTAAGTAATTACTAGTAATCATTTCATATTCAACGATGACATAAAGCGAAAATCACAACATATTAGCTCTCTAAGAGTACAATCATTACATTTTTATATGTATTTGATTTATACATTATAAATATTATTTTTCCGACGAAGATACACAATTTCTATTTTAAAATCTCTATTCTCACTCAATCATATATTGACTTGAATTTCAAAATATTTATAGATATTATATAACCATAAAAAAAAATATTATCATATCAATTTAATAGTTCGACCATCCTTCTTAATTCACTATAATCATTTGGTAATTTCTATAATAGGATTTAAAAAAAAATTAAGATATTTAAATTACTCTTCCTATTAGATTAAAAAAACGTGAGATTGACTTTTTCACCTCTATTTATATATTAAAAAAAATCACAATCTTATTGTATAGTCATCATCAAATAATAATATAAAAGAGCACCGTATCCTAGCAGTGTCCAAATCAAGTTGAAAAAACTCATTTTATTAAGTTGACCAAACTACAAATTAAGCATGTATTATGTAGCCTATAAAGCTAGAGATCTCACATATTACCATGCACTAATTTTTTAATGCTGAGGAGTCGATGGATAATACCAAGCCAGTTTATTATTATCTCCATCCAATTAAACCTATACCTTTTCCCCCCATTTTCTTAAAACTTGGCACTTTATGTCTATGGATTGTACCTTCTAAAGAATGACCTTTTTCCTCAAGAATGCGTTGGTAGCATCAAAACTTTGTCTTTCTTCTTTTTCTTTATCTAACCTTTCATACTAACTAATAATGTCATTAAGAGAATCAACCAATGAGCATCAATGCGAAAATGAGTTGGTTAATACCATACAGTGCACAAGAATATTAATACTTGAATGTAATGCACTATTTTCATATGGAATAATAAAATGAATGTGAAAATAATAATCTATTTTCAAAACGGCTGCAAAAGTTTTGAATGTAACAAAAACCAATGTTGGTGATTGTAGAAAATAGTGAACCGTTGAAATTTTAATAAGCAATTGTACTATTTATATATAGCCTCTATATGAATCAATGTTATATTAGAACCGCTATTTAACAACACTAAAAGCAATCAATATATAACGATGAAGTAGCATATAACAACAAAACGTTAGTGTAAAAGGTTCCTACATAGTCGACCTATTTGAAGACTGCTATAACAATTAGTAAACAAGTGGCACACACTTTCCCTCCAAGTCATGAAATAATTAAAGTTCAATCCAGCTATATATAAGAATTTAGAGACATATAGTACATTTCACCACCATACCATAACTGTCTCATTCCCCTTCTCTCTCCCTTTAAATTTTCCATTCAAATTCAAAACATCCAACACAAACCAAAACCAAACAACTCCAATGAATGCACTCTCCTTCCACCATGTTTTTCTCCTAGTTCATCCTCTTACGATTATTACCCTTTTCATCATGTTTCTTCAAATCCAAACAACCACTTATTCAATCTCATCTCCTCTCATAATGCCTTTAAAGGTCCAAACACTACCACATGGCACAATTTCACTTAAAAAAACTCCATCCTCACGCAAACTCTCTTTCCATCAGAATGTGACATTAACAGTGTCACTAACAGTAGGCTCACCCCCACAGAACGTTACCATGGTCCTCGACACAGGGAGTGAACTCTCATGGCTACACTGCAAAAAACTTCCAAATTTAAACTCCATTTTCAACCCAATCATCTCTTCTTCATACACCCCTATACCCTGCACCTCACCCGTTTGTAAAATCCGAACCCGAGACTTCCCTGTACCCGTTTCATGCGACCCGAATAAACTCTGCCACGCTACTATCTCCTACGCCGACGCTTCTTACATCGAAGGCAACCTCGCCATGGAGACATTTTTCGCCGGCGGGTCGGCACAACCCGGAACTATATTCGGGTGTATGGATTCCGGGTTCAGTGCAAACACAAACGAAGACTCGAAAACAACCGGGTTAATGGGTATGAACCGCGGGTCACTCTCGTTTGTGACACAATTGGGGTTACCCAAATTCTCGTATTGCATCTCCGGCAAAGACTCCTCCGGCGTGTTACTCTTCGGAGACGCGAGTTTCGGTTGGCTGGGTCCGTTGAAATACACGCCGCTCGTGAAAATGACAACCCCATTACCGTATTTCGATCGGGTAGCATACACGGTTCAACTCGAAGGAATTCGGGTTGGGAAAAAGAATCTTCAGCTACCAAAATCAATTTTATCCCCGGATCATACCGGGGCGGGTCAAACCATGGTAGATTCGGGTACACAATTTACGTTTCTTTTGGGACCAGTTTACACCGCTTTGAGAGAAGAATTCGTTGCTCAGACGAAAGGGGTGTTGACCCTTTTGGAAGACACGAATTTCGTGTTCCAAGGAGCTATGGATTTGTGTTATCGAGTTGGGTCGGGTTCGGGTCGGATAAGTCTTCCGCCGTTACCGGCGGTGACGCTTGTGTTTGAAGGGGCGGAGATGAGTGTTTCAGGGGAAAGGCTGTTGTATAAAGTTGATGACGTGGCAAAGTGGAAAAATGATTCTGTGTATTGTTTCACATTTGGGAACTCTGACTTGTTGGGAATTGAGGCTTATGTAATTGGACATTATCATCAAATGAACGTGTGGATGGAGTTTGATTTAGTCAACTTTAGGGTTGGATTTGTTGATACTAGTTGTGAACTTGCAAGTCAACGATTAGGGATGGCTCCTTAAATTCTTTATAATTTTTAAGTCATTGGGCCTCTTTTGGATTCTTTGGACAATGTTCAACTCATATGTGGCCTACCATTGTAGAGAGATTAATTTTATGTGTAGGTCATGGCTCTGTGTTTGTGGTAGATAGGTTAGGTAAATATTATTTGTACTAGTTTTGTTGTTTTATTCCTTTATTGTTAGTGTCACAAACAAATTTCCAAATTTATTTGGTCGTACGTTAATGATAATGAATTTTATCGAGAGGTTCTTATTCTTATGCTGGTCAATTGTACAATTTATATACTCATGTTGAGGGTGTGGAGAAATAAGTACTAGTAAAACTAGGTATAATAATTTTAAGAATAATTTGATTTCTGACATTTTAGACGGACACTATTTTAATTTTTTTAAAATCATAATATTTAAATTGATATTTGACAACTATATAAATGAGATATATCAAAAAGATTGGTCTTTCCGTCAAATTAGATCAAAATTTGATTGATTTTTTTTTAATTGTCAGATAATGGTAATGAGATGACAACTACTTATATCACAATATTAAAAGTTTGTTAACGTTTAAATATTTAATGTATATAATATATGTAATATTAAGTTTCAAAATAAAAAAAAATATTGAAAGAAACTAATTTAGCTCAAAAATATTTATATGTCAGCGATTTTTGGCACTGTGGCATAGATAATTAACGGATCGTTGCTCTTACAAATAATTTAAGCATAAAATCAACCAAAGTTGGATAAAACATAAAGAATTGACTAACATGTCTCCTTTATACAAGAGAAAGATAAATAATTTTTGGGATCTCTAAAAGCCTGTTCTAGATTGATATAATTCGTACGTGGGTCACCCAAAAGTAATCAAAAGCAAATACTCGATTTGAAGGCCCAAAGAAAGAAAACAACATTTAGATCAATTACCAGATTGATGAGTTATGAGTAATGACACAAGTCTATTGTACTTACCTTATTTTGTAGAAAAAACTATGCATAATTCTAATTTGGAACTATACTGACATGTGAGAGTCCATTCTCACAATCATTCATGTTTTTCATCATACCTAAAATCAAGAACATTATGGGTTTGTTAAGAACATTATGGACGATAATACAAACATGTGTTTAATTATTTATAAACATATCTGACAATTGGTTGATGTGTGTAACGACTATATTAAGTCGAAACTGAATATTTAAAGTCTTTTATCATTTGTAAAATGAAGATCAATTGGAAGATGAAAACAAAAATTAAACTTTCAAAACTATCAACACATGTTCAAGTAAGAACAAGTCAAAAACTTTTCAATAAACTCCAACTCTCTCCATTATATATGTGGATCATCAGTTATTGAATTTGTCTTTATTCATCTCAAACAAGTTTTGAGAAGTTTCAACATCCCAAACACTTTTATCATATAAATCATTTATAATTGAAGTCTGTATTTTATGTTAGATTGAGTGTGTTTGTAAAAATCCTTTTTAGATTGAAAGGTGAGTGTGAAAATCATTTCAATATTGAAATGTGATTGTAAAAAATTTTCATATGTTGAAAGGTGAAGATTGTAATTGATAAAAGTGTGATAAAGAGAAATGTGTGAAGGAGAAAATATTAATTATGAAGCACATAGTGAAAATCTCACAATTTTGAGGACTAGACTAGCCAAAAGTGTGTGAACCAATATATTTTGTGTGTGAATTTTCTATCACATATCTTTAATTATTTGCACACATAAGAGTGTAGTACAATACATATAAGTGTAGTACTATGCTATTAATTGTAAATTAGGTATTTAATTTTTTAAAAGGACACCTACAATAAATTTGTAAGAAATAAAAAAGAAAATTATTGTTGTATTAACAATTGGTTGTTATTCATTTATTGTTTAATAGAAATGCTATCCATTTGATGTTTATTGATATTTTATTTGAATCAATAAACTTGTACCAAAAATCTACTTAAATGAGAGTTGATAGAATGAATTTAAATAAACACATTTAGTAGCAAATGTTAGAGGGAATACAATAGATGATAGATTGACACATGGAAGACAGGACAATGAAATATGTTCCTTATAATCTTAGTATAGATATTACTAAATAAAAGAAATACTAGCATGATTTAATAGTTTTTGAGAATTTAATACTTTAGTTTATTATTTTTATGATTTAATCTTAAAAAACTTTGAATATTTTTGTAATTTAAATATTTTCATAATTGTGTTATAATAAAATAATATTTTATGATTTAATAATTTATTTTAATTCAAACGTAGTAGTTGACATAAGTATGAATACTTATTACCAATTTAGAGTAGGAGTATAAAGATTAAAATTGATACCCACATAGGTATTCATTAGAGTATGAGTATTTTTTTTAACTATAAATACAAAAATAAATATTATAGTATCTTATTCAAACTCTATTTGTTGTCCTTAATTTTAAGAAATAGTATAATTGCTATAATTGAATCAAACTTTCATTGAAATAGATTTTTTAAATGAATTTGTTTTTGGTGAAGTGTTGATCAAATCTTAGAAAAATGAACATGTTTAATTTCGATTTTGATTCATATAATTTTATTTTCCTATTTTGGTGCTTTCTAATTTCCCCCCTATTTGGTGTGAATACATTTTACGTGTTTTTTTTATATAAAAATATTAAGTACAACCATTATTTATACCATCCCCAACTAAAATAATATCTTATTTGTCACGATAAAAATAATATGACATGATATATTAATATATTTTATTTCAATTATATTTTGATATCCAACATGATATGATATGTTAAATTAGTTTTGAACTTTAAATATCTTTTCAAATTATTGAGGGTTAAATTTAAGTTGTGATTTTTCCAATATCTCATACCCTATTACATTATGCACAGGAATAGGCTCACACCTAAGAAGAGAAACCTGAATTTGAAGACCACCAAATGGTTGATAATAAGTTAATTTAACTTACTCATTTGCCACAATATTAGACTTTTTGTGTATGTGGATGATATGGACAAGCAAATTCGAGCAATCTTTCTTAATCTATACTAACTTCAAAAGTGAATGGATAGGAGAACACTATTCTTAATACCAAACATTTCATGCACTTTAGTTTTTTGCATTTCTAACAAGATATTTATTTAACTTTATTTTTGAAATAGAACTCAGGTAGACTTGACCAGTAATGTAATGTGACATAGACCCGAGTGTTTAAGGAGTATCGAATGAAAGACTTAGAGTTTTATGCTAAGTAGCTCATCTATTTATAGAGCTCTAAGCCTCCTTGAACTTCACGGTTCTGATAACCTTCCACTGCTCATTAAGTGGAAGAATTCCTTATACTATAATTGTCAAAATGAACTGGTTCAGAAAAAAGTAAATAAATATAGTGTTTGAACATCAAATTTTAAACATGAATTAGAATAGGTTTTTTAGCTTGGATCGTAATAGTCCAAACTTATGATCGACTAAACTAGTTGGGCTTTAGGTAGCCCATATATCCCCATTAAAAATCATTTTATTTAAATTTTAATACTATTAATTATTGAATGAAAAAATAATTAACAGAAATATTAATATGTTGCATTTTTTAATTAACAATTAAATATTAACAAATAATATTAAAAAAACTAACGTAAAAATTATATATACAAGCAAATGTTAATTTTATTGATTGAGGATTATTTTACTACTAACAATTAAATTTATTGAGCTTTACTTTTTATATAGCCATATATACGTGCTAGTACTAAATAACTTTTAAAAAATAATTAAATATTTAATATTAACAATTGAATAGTGATTTATTTATTTATTTATTATATTAATTTTAAATTATTCTTGTCACAATTTTAAACTTAATTCTGTTAAGTAAAATACATAATTTATTTTTGTTTTGATATAAGTTTAACTAATTGAAAATTCAAGTACAATAATTTTTTATTTTAATAGAAATAATTTTAATTATAAATAAAAATATATAGATCAATTCAATAACACATAGTCCGTATAAGGTCAGGCCAAGTATCAATTTTGTAATTTGTATTTTATTCGAATTCTTTAACTTGACTTGAAAAATCTCGATGTTTTGATGGACAAGCCTGATGTGGAACGAATTTATAGGTTTTTTTTTTTTTGTAAAAAAGAATATTAATAATTAGTATTGTTAATATTATTGAATTGAAAAGTCAAGTGAAATAATTTTTTATTTTAATATGATTTTATTTATAAATGGAATATTTAGACCGATCCAATAACACGTCGCCCGTATAGGATTTCATCAAATACCGATTCACCAAATCACCCTTGTAGTGCTTAAAACATTTTCTTCCATTAAAGATTATTGAAATGCGTAATGTAGAAAAAATATTAGTTGTATTGTTGAAATACAATAATATAGAATTATTAACAGAATTCGTTTAATAAAAATTTTAAAACGTAGTAGATTGAAAAAAAAGTTCTCACACTGATAACAAGAATTAAACACATGTCTTGTGAATTGAAAGAACTTCTTTTACTAATTGAATCAACTTCCGGTAACAAAATTAAATACTTATTAAATACTAATATTAAAAAATTATAAATAAGTGATATTAATTGTGTGACTACTTCATCATATCATCCAAATAAAATTACCACCGTTGCGATGCTGTTACTTTCTTTCAATATTAAAAAAAGAAAAGATCTATTAAATACTTTACGTTATTTTATTTCATTTCTTTTGAAAATAAAATATGTGGCTTTTAATTTAGTTTATTTTATGCAACCATTTTTATAGCCATGCACTTTGCCAAACGGAGACATATACGAAACACGTGGCTGTCTAACAAAAAATTAAAATAAAAACTGAGGAAAAATTCACCGATTCTCGTGATCTTCTATCTCGAATCGAATCCAGAGAACGGAGATCCAATTCACCGTTTTTTCTTCGTTGAAATCGAAAATACCGTTTCCGGTCACACCGTCGATCATTTCAGCTTTTGTTCCTCGTCAATTTCCGTAAGTCTCTTCCTCTTTCATTGCCAATGCTTTCAAACACGTCACAAATTCGGTTTTACATTTTTTCTGTATCACTTGATGCGTTTATTTCTTGTTGATATTCAATTGAATGCGATGACAAGATTGAGCTAGGGTTTTTGATTGGTTTTGTGGAGGATCTGCGGTTGGTTGATGTTGTAATTGATACATGAGCGGTTATGGGGAGTTTGTTTTATCGATGTTATTATCTTCTTGATTTGGATTTTTTTGCCCGTTCATTACATACTATCTTCATTTGAATCTTGGAAATTGTGAAATGGTGTATAATGCTAAGTGATTTGGCACCTAGGTTTTGGTGTTTGGTGCGTTTATAAGGAAAATGGTTTAAGAGCCGTTAAGTTGCAGCCAAGTGTTTGATTCTATCAGTTTATGACTGGATGACTTCATTTTGTTAAGGAACATAACTTAAAGATTAGAATACGTGATTCTTGCTGTTACTCAAGTCTAAAACAAAAACAAGGGAAGATTTTTCTTCTTCTTTTTTCTCTAACTATTGTGCCAAAAGTTAGGAACCGTCAACTTTTATCAATGCTAAGCAGAATAACAGATACTAGTATATTTTAGGACTATGTTGTTTGTAAAAGTGAAACAACTTGAAAATGTTAATGCATACTTTGAAATGTTTGAGGTCTATCATTTTAGAACTATTAATTTATATTTTGCAGGCTCAAATGGTGTGTGTTTTCTTTTGTCGTTATTTTGATGGTAAAAATTTCAGACAAGTAATGATATTTTAGATTTTTGGTATAATCCTGATAGGTTTAGTATGTGGCAATTTGGATGTTGTCTCTAATGATATGATTATCTGGTATTTTTGTTTTGATTTTATCCTCTTTGTGATTCCTATTGAATTTCACCCTCAAGCATGTATTTAGTGTTGATCTCTGGTTTACTGACTACCATTTTATTTGTTATTTCAGAATATTGGAAGGTTTTAATTGTTGATTCCGGTAGGGTCTATAGTCCACCCATGAAGTTTTAATTCTAGTTTCCAAATATATTGAGCCATGAGTTTCGTTTTTCGAGGGGCAAGAGCTGACATTGAAAATGGGTTTCCAGGATTTATACCTGAGAGGCGTGCATTGGTATGTATGCATCAATTATTTTGCACAACTGTGTTACTATGGCTGACATATGCAATGTTTTATTGTTTCTTTCTTTCTTTTCTTGTTTTGTCAATAAAGTATTATTTTGTACTGATTCCAATCTTTTCTTCAGCGTGTTCATGCAGCACGTCCTAGTAATTCCAACTCACTCACTTTTCTCGTAACAGGTATGTTCTCGAAATAAGTTTCTTTTATAATTTGTTGTGTTGCTAATTTCCTTTTCTGTATCTTCTCCAATGTTCCATTCACAACTTACTTCTTATATGTTTCAGTTCTCCTATTATTCATGATTCTGAACTCTCACCAGATGTCACCAAATTTTCTGGTAAGGTCTTCTCTTTCTAAGCAAGGCATGCATATTTTTTTCAAGAAATTAAAACGAGATTTGATATTGTTAATGATATTTATGATTTATGAGGTCTTTGTTCTATTTGTAGCTCTGGCTGGTGCTTGGTGTTTTCTTGATGGCTACAATGCTAAGGATGTATGCAACATGTCAACAGCTTCAAGCACAGGCCCAAGCTCATGCAGCAGCAGCCAGTGGCCTTCTTGGCCACACAGAACTACGGTTGCATATGCCACCATCAATAGCACTTGCAAGCCGAGGGCGTCTGCAGGGTCTTAGACTTCAGCTGGCACTTCTTGATCGGGAGTTTGATGATCTAGGTTTGTTTGTTCTTTTCAAATTTAAATTCTTACTTTGTTTCTCATTAGAATTTATACAAATTTCTGAAAACCAAATCTAGTGTTGTTAAGTTATGTGTTCACTACTCTTCCAATGTGTTATATAATATAGTATAGTATTCCTTATTTAGTCATTTATTCAATTTTTTCAATTTCAGATTATGAAACTTTAAGAGCTTTGGATTCGGATAATGTTTCTACTGCACCTTCTATGACTGAGGAAGAGATAAATTCTCTTCCTGTCCACAAATACAAGGTTTCTGGTCCCCAAAGGTAAGTGATCAGTCAGATCAATTGTTATATCCTCCCTTTAAATGGATTTTTACATTCCAAAACCAAAAAAATAACTTTTTCTCTAAGGTACTTTCTTTTAGCCCCATCCTCAAAAAAAAAGCCCTCTACTCAAAGAGTATTGTTTGACGTGCAGAAAGTTCACTGTCGATAATGATTCAGAAAAAAATGAAACTCACTACTGTTATGTCATAAATCAATTTGTAAAGACATATTTGAGGGTAAAGAAGTAAAGATCATAGATAGAAATTATGTTGATTGCTCATGACTTATATAGTGGTCAATGACATGGAAATGCTGATTTTCACTGCAATGTTATATGGATCAAGAACTTTGGTACTAGTGATGCCCTATTATCACTATTTTTGGAGCTATTTTTTCTGTAATATGAAGAGGTATCTTAAGCTGTATATTGGTAACTGACACGTCAAAGCTGTATATATATAGTGGATAACAACTTATGTATATGATTAAAGAGAAATGTGGTTAAACTATTTATATTAGTTGTAAGTTGTCTTCACAAGCTTATCTTGAAAAGCTTATTGAAATAAACTAAAATTAGCTTAAAGTCACAAGCGTTTCCAAACACTCAGAAAATTTAGTATGCTTCCACTGGTCCAACTGATTATCATTCAATTATTTAATGTAATTAATGTGTGTCAAGATTAATTATAATATACTTTAAGAATATATGAAAATAAGAACCCATTTGAATATATTCTAATTGGTGCTTAATTTTTATAATATTTGATGCAAATAATAAAGACAATGGTTGGTTACAATTTAATAGTTGGATAAAAAATGCATGATATTGTTCCTTTTACGGTGACATTGAAAGTTAAAGTATTACGGAGACCAATATGCCCTCACACACACAAATTTATGATATCTATACATGCACACTAGAAAAATTGTATCGCTGATTAAATGACACGAAGCTGTTTTTGCTTACAGCAGTAGTTCCTCAAAACAACAAGCATCACCATCTTCTTCTGCTGAGGTATCATCTAGATCCTTGTTTTTGTCTCCCCTCTATTTGATCTAAACAAGTGAATTACATTGCATCTCACGAGAACTTCACTGATTTTTTTAGGGTATGCTTTTGTGCATGTTATTCATATGATTTTCCTGTACTATACCTGACACTACATGGAAACGCTGATAATCCTTAAATGGTTCTTTTGTGTGATGAGTTTAATTTAAATAGCACATTTATCATTTTTGGTCTTGGGGACTTGGAAAATAGTCTGTGTATGCCATTGTATTATTTTCTTGAATTTCATTTTATCATTTTTATAGATCATTGTGTGTATATGTTCCTTATAATAAGTCTTTGGAATTTTCCACCCCTTCATGTTCTCATAGGGGAGTTAATAATAGAATGATCATACAAGTATAAAAGCTTATTTTCCTTACTGTCAAATTATAACCTTTTCATTTTACCTGTCATGATTCATTTTTTTGTTTTTGTTTGGGGCAGAAGACACAGGATAATTCAAATGCTGTTGGAAACACGAAACCCTCCGATGATGAGCTCACATGCAGTGTATGCCTGGAGCAAGTTAATGTTGGAGATGTACTTCGTAGCTTGCCTTGCCTACATCAGGTCTGTTTCGCTGCTTAGAATTGTAACGATTTAACAGATAGTTTCTATTTCCTATTTGTTACATACTGTGCCAGTTCAACTGAATCATCTCTACTAATGTTCATGTGAGACTGAGTCACTAATATACACAAGAAAGTCAAAGCGTTTGTGTGTGCATTGTCACACATTCTGAGATGTGAAAGTTATTGACTTCTTGTTAGCATTGCCTTTGTTTTATACAGTACTTTTCTTTGGATGTTCCATCATGAGCATGAGTTTACCCATTTAAAAGGCACCTGTGATGCAGTTAAACACTATTCTTTTTTTTTTTATATGGAATGAATATTTTCTCCAGTTTTAAATCTAGAAACTGATTTTAGTAATTAGGTATGCTCACAAAATTTTATGTTTTTCAAATTTGTTTTGTTATTTTTCAGCCACATTAAATCAACATTTTGGTTTTAAGATGTTGGTGTGGGCATTAGTACCACACTAACATCTTAAAATCAAAATGTATTTGTATTGATGTGATGTTGATGCCTGCTTATTTGTTTTGTATTTTGTAGTTTCACGCTAATTGCATTGATCCTTGGCTGCGGCAACAAGGGACATGCCCTGTATGCAAATTTCGCGCAGGATCTGGATGGAACGACGGTGGACATAATGACATTGCGGACATGGTTTGATTATCTAGCCTAATTTTTAATTATGAATCCGTGATCATAATCTATTTTGTAACTGAAATGACTTGTCATGCATCAGAATTTGTAGCTTATGGCTTGTAATCTTGTAATTACCCTGACATAGGGATCTGAGGAATAGTAGAATACCGTGTAACAACTATAGAGTTATACATGTTTCCTATAGATTACAGAAAGTTTATTGGGTCGCCATGTAAAAACCATCAGTAAGTACAATTTTACTCCTTTTTAATGCCTTGTGCTGTTGTACATGTGTGTTCGGTGCAGCCTTATCACATAAGCTACTGCGTGAAATTAATAGATGCCACCTAATTTCATTCCCATCGATAATCCCACATAGCGAAAGAGAGTACTTTGGTGTACAAATAACATTAATCTCAAACAAAACAAAGTAACTGCAACTTTTCAATCGGACAGCATTCTGCGACACCATATGAAATCATCATGTCAACAAATCGAAGCCGCTAATTATACAAAAACCACCATCAGCAGAGACGTGTGTGCCAGCTATCATATGCATATTCCGGCTTGCAAGCTATTTTTGCAATTTCTACAACCTGCAAAAATTAGCCAAAAGAGATATGAAATGGAAACCCCTTATTTAAACACACTTTCAGAAAAATCATGCTGTGTTAGACCATGGTTTTGACAGCAATTTCTCAAGCCTTGATAACACTGTTCTCTTCATGTGTAGTCTCGAAAACTTAGCAAGTTGCCTTCATAATGAACTGACAAACAAAAACAATATTAACATAAAATCAAGCATTTGATCTTCACAATGGTTTTGTATGTGTGCCTTAGTTTTGTGACCATTTTGTGCCCACACAAGACTTTCTATATAACAATGTTAGTATTTATCATGTAATTGTATATATATGTGAATAAGGGGAAACTGCATCAACAACCATGTACTTTAAAAGAAAGGCGGCATTTAGGGTAGATAAGTGTCTCATATGGTATGAATCTAGCAACGATTACGGTGTGAATAAGTTGTAACGACATGTGATGTGAATATGGAATGAATAGTGTCTCATATTTGCAGCAATGTCACCACATTTTATCTAGATCAACTATAAACTTACTCACAGGTTTCCCCTCTCATGGGTTAAGAACTTCTGCCACGATAATCGTTTGTATTGTCGGTCAAATTAATGAATTGGGTAGGTGTTGACTTTTTGTAGTTGCCTCTCAACGTCGTTGGTTATATTTTCCAAGTATTTGTGGTCTCATCTTATCATTAGTCTATTTGTAATCAGGGTGTTCATAGAAATAAAAAATTAAATCAAAATAAATAAATATTTTAAACTGAATTAATTTATAAAAATTGAAATATATTTTTTTTGAACTGATTATCTAAAATTAGAATCAAAACGGTTTTCAATTAGAAAAAATTAAAATGAACCGATTTTTAGTTCGAAAAAATTAGAACCGAATTTATTTTTTAAAAATAATTATGGATAATTATGTAAAATTTGACATATAGGAATAAAAAAAACTAAGTTAAAATCAGTTCGATTTGATTCAGAGTAATAAATCGATTCACCTTTATAGAACAACTAGCTTTGATTTTTTGAATTGAACATCAATTCGGTTTGAATTTTTTTTATTAAAAACAGTTTGGTTAAAATTTTAAACAGTTTTAATTTAGAATTGGACTTTGCCTACCCCTATTTGTTATTCCATTGCGATGAATAATTCACTCAATCTAAACTATGTTGCTTGAATCAATATTGCATCTATTTTTCATTCAATCTAAACTATGTTGTTTGAATCAATATTGCGTCTATTTTTATTCGCTCCTAACTACTAATTATGTATAAGAAACATTTATAATAATTATTTTGTTTATTTATTTTCTCCATATTCATCCCTATTTTGTACATTTCTTTTGTTTAATCAATTGACAAAATATTTTAAAAATTATATTATTCAGTTTCTATTAAAAAGAGTTTATTAAAAATCTAAGAAGAAACATGACTTCTAAACTAACAAAAAGTACGACAAAGTCACACTTAAAGAGTACAAAACTTTTTTAAAATATGTTCACTGTGAGTGTGACTTCTAAGATAATTAAAACAATGAGAGATTCGGTGGAAATCTATGGATCAAGTGAAAAAAGATCATATAAATGAGAAAAAGACAAATAACTTAAGTACTAACCGCTACTTATCAATAACCCCTTGTTTTATTCAAGTTTAATATGATTACATTAAAGAACACCTCTACTTTATGTTGGAGGCAATTACAATGGAACCGGTGGAAGTGGAATGTAGTGAAAGCCTTGTCTTACCACCCCAAATAACCAATGGTAACACCAACTTTCCCTATGTCCCATTATATAATTGGATGTTTGAGGAAAAAACACTGTGAACTCTCATGCATATAATTTTTAGGGATTGTCATGCTGGTCACATGGAGGAACAATGGAATCTACCATTTATCCCCAACACTTCATTTTCTTTCTCCATCAGAGTAATCAACCCAACCTCTTTAAAAAAATTGTGCTCTTTATTTCTCTTATCTTTTATACGTATCTCCATTTGGCTAGAGCATGATGAACTTTTTCTCCTTCTGAAAGGAAAAAAGAAAGAAGAGGATATTCACTTGCTATTGTAAATTGACCCTAAAAAATTCATTGCCAAACAAAATGTAACAACTGACAACGAAATTGTATCAAGGTGCAAAAGAGTCAACATTACATTTTTCATGTGTCAAATGTTTTTTGCGTTAGAGATCTACTCCAATAAAGAGTTCATCATGTAATACCAAAAAAAAGTATATCATGTTGGATTATGTGCTAAACCAGACTTTGCTTTAGCACTCCACATGAGACTCAAGTTCAATACTATTTTTTTTTTGCTACTGCTATATAAGCCTTTTATTAAACGTGAAAATATAATATTGAAATTGGTGTATTCAATTATATGAAATTTTAAAATTTGATATTTTTACATAAAACTTCATTTTTATTTTCTTTTTATTTAAGAAGTGTTCTAAAAACAATTATTAGTATGATCTTATAATAAAATAAAGATAAAATTATATTTTTAATTATTTATTTATTTAGTTGTAATAATTTACTATTTATTTTATTTTTGATTTGTGAAGGATTTTTCAAACCTAAATAACAATCTATTTGAATTTTGTATTTGTGAGAGTTTTTTTTTCAATTAGAAATTTGTAATTCGTTAAGTTAACCGTAAATTAATATTATTCTTGTAACGATAAAAAGCATGTCTCAGTATGCTATCAAACCTCAAGTAGGATTTCTTAAAATCGTGATTGTACAAGACAATATATTTATTTCTTTAAAGACTATATAAAGCCTACTCCAACATTGAAAAACAATGGATTCATAATAATAAAAGTAATTGAGGGGCATAATTCTAGTTATGAAATAACATGGGAGTACCGGGATATTTACATCAGAGCGTTCAATAACTCCAAAACTAGACATTTGGTTCTGCTGTTTGATACAACAAAAACCTGTGGGCGAAGAATTGATGGGCCCTGTTGGTATCCATCAAAAGGGCTTTCCATTGGGCCCAGAGTCATAGTCAACCATCACATCACCGTACACGCCTGACATAATGTTTTGCACGTCTTGCTTCTAAAGTGGGATCTTAGATCCCCTAAACTCAAAATCTTCTGGAATCATTCACTCCAACATCCGAAAACCGTTGATCACGAGTTCAAATTTAGTATATATGGATCGTCTGTGTAATCGAACGATCACAAATGTCCTACGATAAATAAAGAAGATTTCATAAATCCAATTCTCTAATATGGACACTAAGATACCTGTTATGAAACCAAATTAAACAAATGTCCTAAAAACCTTAAAATAAGAAAGACGTTATGTTGGAAAATTTAAAATTTAGTGTTTACATTTGTCTATTAAAATTTTTTCATACAATTTTGGTTTATATAAAAATCGAAGGGATAACAAGTGAAGTGACCCAAGGCAAAAATTGAGAGAAAGTACCCGTGTTGTTAAAACAATAATATTAACATTCTCTTACCAAATTGGTCTCTAGCTTAAATTATTAAAATTTAGATAAAAATAAATATATGTTACTTTCAATTTAATTCAATTCTCGTTGGAATTTTTATATTTTAGTTTGACTCTTTAAGTTAAATTGTATTTACATTGTTAGTTATTTATCTCAATTTTAATAATAAATAATTTAATTAAAAAAAATTATTATTTAAAAGTTTATTAGATACTACAATAATACATCTTTTATACTATTGTTTTAAAAAATATTTATCAAATCATATAAATTATATGTATTTTTTAGATTTTATCTACAACAAATTAAATACACTTATAACTTTAAAAGTAAGGTAACAAATATCTTAAATAATTAATTTATTGTGATGTTTTAATTATATTTTAATATTTTATAATAATAATTTAAAAAAAAGTTAAATTTAAAAGACTACAAATAATGTAAATAAATGTAATTTAAAAAAATTGAATAAGAAAAAAATAAACTTAAAAGATTTACCTAAAAATTAAATTAAACTTAAAAGACTAAATATATATTTGTTTTAAAGTTATTATTCAACTATTTAATCTTTGTATCGGTCAGTTCATACAAATTTACGTTAATGATATCTAAATTATAAAAATACTTAAAAATAATTTTAAAATTATCATACAAGATAAAAAATAATAATTATTTAGTCACTCCACATTCAAAACATTTATCGTTAAATACTACATTTCTTTTCTTCTCCAATCTCCAATTTGTCTAAATCCTTGGTTTACAAATTGCAGAACAAATAAAGTTTCCATCATGGCTGGTGGATCATTCAATGAAATTGGTTCGATCTCAACAATGGGAGAAGGTAGGGATTGGAAAGAAGGTGAATAAGGATATGATATGAATTGTTTTTGATTAATTTTGAAGTAAAAATCGCTTTTTGCCTTTGTTGTGAGTTTTTTAAGTTTGCAAACAATACCTTCCTTCATAATTTTAAGTGAGTCGCACCAAATAAATAAATATAAGCAAACTCAAATTCAAGATTTGACAGAGATCATTACGTTTCCACTTTTTTGTGATTATCCTTTATTAGATTATTTAATATAGATTGAAGAAAAAATGTAAAATAATTGGAAGTTGGTAAAGAAATAATTAATGTAGAAATTGGGATCCTTTTTATTTCTCAAAAGAAATGGAGAAAATTTGAAAAAAATTTATAAAATGGATTAAAAAAAATATCAAATGAGATTTTTATTTAGGGACAAATGTAATATTAATAAAAAAAGTTTTAATTAAGGCATATTAATTTTGGAACAAGTCTCTAAACATTCCTTTACTTATCTAAATATGTTTTCACACAATTTAAAACCGATTAACAATATCTAAACAAAATTATTATATTTTACTACAATTTATTCTTAAAAAATGAGATGTATATAAGTATTTTTAATCATTTATTAATATTTTTTTTTTATTGTAGTTTATATAC
>JBBPBT010001311.1:842451-871102 GCA_037974875.1 Cicer bijugum | reverse complement strand
ATATATATATATATATATATATTTCAAATTCATGAACTAGTAACATAGAAGCTGCTGATTCATTTGAATTATGAAAGACAACGTAAAGGTGCAATTAATACCTTCTTTAGTCTTAAATATATGACAATGTTTTTATTAACAAGAATTGACGTATTTAATTTAAATTTTAAATTAAAGAAATCATTTATTTATAAATTTAACTTTATTTTATATTTAATTAAGATGGTACGAGATATTAAAATTACCTCTTCTAGGTGTCGCTATAGTATTGGACAATGTTGTCTATTTTCACTAAAGATTCGTGAATACACACACATTAGCCATTATATATGGTATAGTGTCGACCCCATAATCGAATAAATGATGTTGGAGTCGTACCATGCATATATGATACTAAAGGTACGGTTCAGTTCTCTTTAGCATCTTTGCTAGCTCATACTATTGTTGTTGTTTTTTTTTTTTTTTTTTCATAAGTTAAATAAATTTATTAAGCAATCACCCCATTGCCCAAACACTAAGCACAAGGAGTACTAATTAATTATTAAAGTATTTGAGCTTTGTCCACACAAAAATAGTTATATTATCAACAAAGTGTCTTTAAGCAATAGTTTACGGGTAAGAGATTAGATAGATATTACTAGCTTTTCTATATCATATTGGATCTCTTGTAGTTGTTCCAAATTAATTAATAGTTTTTTTTTTTCAATTTTCGTTATGATATTTTGAAATTTACCTTAACAAACTATAATTTGTCTTGAGATCGAACTCCAATTAAAAAAAAAATTGATTTAGAAAGAGACAGCATAGAGAGGTAGGAGCAGGCAGAAGGAAACAAAAATGAGACGAGTAGTACGCCGCACAATCTTTAATCAACCTTACCTTGGTACAATAATTCAACCCAATGGGACGTACTACTACTTCTCTTCACACTTCACACCATAATTAAAGCTACTTCCTTTTTCCAATTCTTTCCTTTACGTTTTTAATATATAAATTAATTCTGGTTACATCCACAATGTTTTCTAATGACAAGTCAGTTTCATTTCAAACGTTAAACCTATTTATTAGTGTGATCGATCTTATTTTAGTTTGTCGTTTTGGTCAGGAATGAATCTATAAATTTAGTAAATTTTGAGTTCAAATTTTCTATAAATAGATATTATTTTAATTTTTCATCTTGTTGAAATATTTATTTGATTTAAATTGATATATCAACTTTGATCTATTGTAGATTTAATCAATTACTTTAGCGTTTTAAATGTTAAAGAGTCGAAAACTTTAAGTATTTTGAACATATATCAATTTTGTCACATTTACAAGTTTTGCTGAAAAAAACATCTTTACTTTTACATGAGTCTAGACATACAATAGATTTTTCTTATTATTTATATACAAGGTGTCAAATTCGAATTTTTAGATAAATTCATTTTGGTTAAATAAATTCAAAACATAAATTTAATATAGAAATTCGCAGAATTCATTTAATATTAACATAAAAATATAAATGCCATATATACTTTTATAATACTATAAATTCAAACTTTCAATTTAACTATAAAGTAAAAGTATATAAAATCATCATAAAATTTAATGCGCATAAATTAATATTGAATCAAACTAATTAAATTATTTCACACAATCAAAAAGACATAAGTTCTCAAGATTAACACTGATTTTGTGGCGGTCAAAAGTTCTCATAAAATGAGGAAACCAGCCATAACAAACACATTTGTGGTGGTTTAAAAGTCACAAATAACTCAATCACAAAGTTTTGTGGCGGGCAAAACAGTCATAGAAATTGATTTTTTGGTTACCATTTGTATATGCTTAGGCCGCCACAAATGATAAAGTTGATTAAAAAATCCACGGGGTCCAAGGCTGCCTCAAATTTTCTGAGAGCTTAGGCCGCCACAAGTGGATAACTTTATTAAAAAATAATAATTTTACAAAATTTGCAGCTAATATTATATATATAATAATTAATATTTATGTAATTTAAAAATTGAGAATTTAAATTAAATTCTATATATAAAAATATAATTTTAATATTAATTGAATTATTACTATCAAATAAAATAAAACGTTCTAAAATTAATAAATTATATCATACAAAACAAAAATATAACAAACCATAATTAAATAATAATATATAATACATTCAACAAGGTAGAAAAAAATTTGTAGAGACAAAGGTAGAAAGAAAATTTAGGGAGAAGGTAGAAATGAAAAATAAGATGAAGAGTGATAAATATAGAGAGAAAATAGGACATTTGGAGCGGTCAAAGTGTCCACAAAATGCCAATGGTATTATTGTTTTTTTGTAGTAGTCTAAGTAGTCCAAGAATGTTGTGTTTGTGGCGGTCAATACCCTCACAATGCTCCAACGGATTAATTTTGTGGCAGCCTAGGCCATCACAATGCTCCAATGAACTGATTTTGTGGCGGCTAAGCTCTCATAATGCTTATTTTGTGAGGTATATGCCGTCACAAAATACTGTTGATATTTCAATCTATCAAGTCTGTTGCGAGGGTATTGTCCGCTAGAAATTCAAATAACTTTTTCCTCAAATAATTTTGTGATCGTTTTTAGCCGCCACAAATATTATAATCAACAAAAAAAAAATATTTTTGATTTGTGAGAGCTTTTTGAGACACATCTAACTATTTATATTTTAAAACTTTATATATACTAGTTGAAATAGATAGGTCTCCTTAAAATAACTGCAGAGTCAAATTATACTAGTGAGTCAATTTGAGCTGAACCAAAATTAACCGAACCAAACCAATTTTTCGCACATAATTCGTTAACTATATCCGCATATCAAATAAACAAACCAAACCATTGAGAACCGAACTCTGAATCGTATAATTGAACGTTTGCGAAAATTGATAATAGATTGTGAATTGTATGATTGAACAATGATCAACAGTATGTGAAGCACTTATATATAGACGTAAAATGACCTGGCAGAAACTGATATACCATCAACCATATGCTCTTAATTCTTTTGATACAAAACCATGTTCTTAATTTTCAACACAAATTCATAACGTTCCTTCATAACCAATTTAACAGCAGCCAACTTTGTAATATGAATAATCTGAATTATCCATATTAAAAATCATGGTAAATTAAAAAAAATATGAATTATCAGGATTCAAAATATGGATCAAGATTTTTCTTGTTAGCTGGATTCTCACTAAACACATGGAAATGATCTTTCAACAGATGAGAACAAATGATGCATGAGCTGGTTTGAGTACTCATTCCTCTTCTCAATCTATTATCATAATTCAAATACAATTTGGTTAATTAAAAAAAAAAAAAGCAATTTTGGTTTAGAGAAAATGGTATAATAGTGTGGATAACTAAACTAAAACCATTCGATTAGGACGGAAATGGTACGGTTCGGTTAAGAAATAAGAATTAGATAACCGAACCATTAATCGACTTCGACTCGGTACGAGAAAAATGAAGTTGTAGTTTTCACATCAAGGTTAGGTTCTAGAAAACTAACACAATAATAATGAAATATGATCATTCTCACAAAATAATGAAAGCTAGGACATATATTCTTCTATGATGGAATGAAGGCAAATAGTAGAAACAATAATTCTTCAAAACCCAATCTATTTTTTTCTCGTTCATTCTTATTCTTCGTAGCTATTTGGCAGAGAAACATTATACACATAACTCAATATTCATCATTAGTTAATTAACCATACATTAATGTGCATTAACAAACCTTACGTGTATAAGTTTCATCATTCATCATAATTTAAAGTATAAACCAATAAGAATCATTAGTGTTATGTGTATATCAATTAATTGATATATTTCTTTTCATGTACTAATATATTAGTCTTTCTCTACAATATGATGTTAAATGAGAAGTGCACAATGGATTCAAACATAAAATTATTATCAATAAAATAATTTGTTTTCAATATTATTAATTGCATAAGTATGTATATAAATAAAAAAACAAAATAAAATCACAAATATTACATAACTGAGTTTAGAGTGTCCGATATACATAAATAAAACATTATCATCCAATATTCATTAATAGATATTATACCTATTAGACTATTCATGGGTGTTAATATATTTAATTGACCCTCTATGTTTTTTAACTTCTTTTTTAATGGCAAAATATTTGATTCAATATGCTTAACATCTTTAAAATATTTGTCTCTGGCAAATTATCGCAATAAATTTTTAACGGCTCTACAATATTAATGTCAACAAGTCCAAGTAATGAAATAGAGTTTTAGAGAGATTTACATGAGAGGAAAGATCACATGTTTATTTTCAATGCGATCATATCTCTTATAATTAAGTAAACATGAGATCATTTATCCTTGTTAATCTCTCTAAAACTTTATTGATATATATTTTGAGACAAACCTAGTAATCTATCTGATCAATCATAGTATATTTCTATTTCAATCACATAACTTGTCTCACTTAGGACCGTCTTAAACATTTTGAAAATTTTGTTTTAATTTTAAAAATAAGACTCCTCGTAAAAGAATGTAATTTTAATAATTAAAATACTGGTAAAATAAATTTTTAATCTTTATAAAATTTTATTTTTAATCCCTATGTTGTTGGTCTTGGTGCATGGACAAATTGTCGGTCATGGCCTCATCAATATATTTCATTTCAAAGTTGTTCAAGAGAAATTTATTAGTCTTACATAATCGACTAAGATCATTAGTTTACTGTAAAATATCATCAACATATAGAACTAAAATGATAAACTTACTCTATTGACTTTTAAATATATACAAAGATCAACAATGTTTTTCTAAAATCTAAAAGACATATAATAGTATTATTGAACTTCATATATCATTGACGGAATACTTCTTTCAATTCACAACATGTTTCTTCCACAAAATAAATTCTTTTGCACTTTAAGGAAGACTTGACTTAAAGTTATGCATACATGATTACGTACGTGTTTAACATTAATGTTTTGAGTTATAAAAAAGTTACAATTTAGATTTAAAGAATGATCATTCTTGGTATATCAATATTCTCCTTTGGGAGATCCACCAATACACAACAATAAACGTAATAATGCTATTAATTTAACATTAATTTGGCATGACATATACATTAATTAAAATATTTATTATCTTTAGATATCTACATAAAACTAATAATTCATATATTACCAATATTCATGTTAATTAGTATAACTACAATTTTGAGGTATCCATAAATGTCTTATAACAACAAAATTTCAATTAATTCATAAATAAATAATATAAATTTTAGCATTCATACTAAATTTTAGCATTGAAACAAATCGTGATAAAATTTTTGAGACATTATTTCAATTTGATACTTTCCATTCCCGTGGGATAATGCATTCGATAATTGTATGTAATTAAACAAGCTTGATCAATTTGGAACATATATATGGTGAATCACATCATTAAGTGCAGCGGAAAAAATTAATCATTTAAATTCTTAAATGTCATAAATAGGATTCATAATAATTTTGGGTGAAAGTTAACATTCATAGGACATGATTCCACAATTTAACGCTCTAATAATGCATTTAGTTTCAAATAGGTTTAAATTCATTTTTAACTTTTAAATTTATCAATTATGTAATTTTATTCTCTTGAATTTTTTTGAATAATTATCTTCATTTATTCAATTTCTGCTTTCTTAACCTTCATCTCATTTCATATGTAATTGAATTTAATTGAAGTCTTTAATATTAACCTACACCCTTCACTCCTAATCATTTCCCCCTTTCATCTCTTCACTTTCCACCTCCTGCTCAACCCCTCATATTCTTTTCCTTTTTCTTTTCCTTTCAATGCACAAATCTTAGGTTCTCTTTCCATTTCCAATGATTCCAACTAGAAAGAGTGAGTTCAAAGAAAGTGTGAGAATGGAGCAGTTGAGCTAGGGTGGGAGATGAAATCAAAATAGATTAATGGGAGAAATAATTATGTGCTAAAGGTGTATGCTAATATTATAGACTTCAATTATATCATAAAAGGGTAAATGTAGAAATCAAAATTACTCAAAAGAAATATAAAGACTAAAATTGCACACTTGAAAAATTTAGAG
The DNA here is from genome assembly GCA_037974875.1 of Cicer bijugum. NCBI lineage: Eukaryota > Viridiplantae > Streptophyta > Magnoliopsida > Fabales > Fabaceae > Cicer > Cicer bijugum. Next base: position 865,002 of record JBBPBT010001311.1, on the reverse strand, counting down.
AGTTAAAAATGTATTTAAGTCTTTTAAATAAAAGAAAAAATGCGAAAGAAAAAAGTTTTTAAGAGATTCTTTTATAGTTAAAAAAATTATTAATCCCTATAAAATGTTAACATCTTGTTATATATTTTAAAAAAACCATTTTCATTTTTTATCTGTTTTTTTTTTGTCAAACTCATGTATATACCTTTGAATGATTTTTGTATTTATATATATTTAGAACATTATAAGAATATGCTCTATAAAAATTTAGATTTTTTTATAAAAGATAAAATAAATGTAAATTTTTAAGTGTAAAAAAATTTTAAAATTCATATTTAATATATCTCATGTTAAAAAAATGTCTAATTTCTTTTAAAGATGTTTATAATATCTCAAAAATGACTAAAAAAATCTATTAAATTTTCAAATGATACTATGAGTTGACTTAAAACAAGAGCTAAAAGTCAAAATGAAAAATTGAAGACTAAAATGTTAAGAAATAAAGTTGACTTAGCAGATGAAATGTAAGAATTAAAGATAGAATTGGTAACAAAGGATAAGAGTGTGTTTGGTTTATTTCTCAAAAAGGGTTGAGAGGCTAGAGGAGAGAAGCAAAATCTGTTTTAAAGTGATTTTTGTTTATTTTTGAGGTTTTTCTACATATGATGTTTAGTATAACTAAAAAAATTATTTAAAATCTCTCATATTTCTTTCAACTAAACTCAAAACAATTAAAAATCTATCATCTTTCTTCCCCGGACCAAATATATTTTTATTTCCTCTCCACTCACCCTTCCATTAAAATTCCCTTTCTTTCCCTCCTCTTTGTTAAATCAACCTGACCTAAGAGTTTGATCTCCATTCTCACCACAATATTAATATTACTAACATTTATTATACTTTGAAAAATGGAAGGACGACAAATAAAATGTAGGAGTTTTATATGAATTAAAAATTTATTTAATTTTATTTAAAATTTTAAAAAATTGGAAAAGTAACATTTTAAATTGATCATATAATTTTTCAATCATAATTAACTTACTTTTAGAAATATTTTATAGTTCTCTTAATTTCAAAAAGAATAAGTGATTCTTTTAATCTCTTTTGTTAACAAGATTTAAGAACTGTTTGTTACATATTTTTTCAATAAAATAATTTTGTTATTTAATAATTTAGAAATTTATATAAAATAAAAAAGAAAGTTGATTTTTATTTGTCTATTGTAATAATTTTTAAAAAAAATATATTGGGTGTGTTTGTTACATGATAAAATAAAAGTGATTTTGTTTAAAATAATTTAAAAATTAAATTTTAAAGATTTAAAAAAAAATCTGAATCTATTTTATGTTTGTTTACAATTACAACAATCATTTTTTTAAAATTATTTTTAATTTGTTTGAATACAATTGAAAAAATGATTTTTGGAAACTATAAAAAACTTAAAAAGATAATTTAAAGCAAAGAACAGACTAGTTAGTTTTAGCTTATTCATGTAAAATTGAGCAGAAACAAGATATCCCAATTTTAAAAAATCTAACACTTTTTCGCATAAATTTTTTTATAGGAGAAATAAAGTAGTTCAATGGTATTTGGGAAGGGCAAAAAATAGAAACTGAAACCAAGGAAATGATAATGATCTATCTAAGGGATGAAAAGGGGATGGAAGTACAAAAGTAATGATCTATCTAAGGTGTGTTAAAGACGACCACGACGCTACCATCGAAATGAAGAAAATCTAGTTGCACACAAATTGAACTAACAGCGCACTCACACAAATTTATTCTAAAACACAAATCAATCGATCGAAGAAGCCAACCTAGAAAAGGGTATTTCTGCAATTTCAAAGTAATACAAGGGCAACCCACGTAATTATGAACAAAATTCACTTAAAGTTTCATATTTTTCAAAATTTTCACAACTTTCTCTATGCGGAGAGATTTTAAGAAACTACTCTCATTAACTTTCTATTTTTAGAAAAAAAAATTATTTTCTAAATTTTTTTTAACAAACACCGTTAAGGATTTGAATTGTCTAACTTTGACTTCTCTACCTTTCTCTCTATATCTTTTTATATTTTATTTTCTCTATCATGATTTTTTCTCTATTATAAATATCATACTCTCCTATTTTATCACAAAATTTATCTAAAATTACTCTACTTTTAAAAACTCAAAGGTAGACAATTCAAATTCCATTGTTGAAAGAATAAAAATTCATTTTTCACTTAAAAAAATATTTTTTTTCAAAAAAAAAAAATAGGAAACAAATGCACTTATCATAAAAAAAATGATATTTTTGTGAAATTATTAAAAACTAACTTTTAATTTGAAATAACATTTTTATTATTTAAAATTGTATTTTTTTTAAAGAATTCAATTATTATGTATTATCAACATATCACTATTATTCATGAAAATAATTGATAAAAATTAAACATTTTTATTATTGTGATTGATAGTCAAAATATATAAATTTCATAATTTTTTTAAAATGTAACAAATTGATGAAACTTTTAGAAATAATTAATTTTTAGTAAAATAAATATTATATTAAAAATGTTTATAAACATTTCATGATTAATTAATTGAACAAAAATAAATTAAAATTATTTTCCCATACTATACAAACCAAATTTACAAAATTATCTGTAATAGAAAAAAGTAACATTACTTGACTTCAACGACCCAATTTTAATTTTCTCGACCGGGTCGGAGCTCACCATGTTTGTTACTTAGTAGTTTGTTCACCATCTGCAGATTCTCGAATCGCAGGTAACATAGAAACCAAAACTCTCTGTTCCTTCTTCCACTTCACTACTACAATGCCTTTCATTTCTAAAATTCAACGCCAAACCGATTACAATCTCTTCGATTCATCCATTCCCATTGTAATCGACAATGGCGCCTCCTATTTCCGTATTGGGTACTCTCTCCAACCCTAATTTCATCTCAAAAAATTGAAACTAACCCTTTTGTGGTTGTCCTCGCTTTCTCTATTTTTTTCAATTTTTTCATGATGGGTTGTCGACATTAACTTTAAAGTTTCTTACTTTTGGTGAATTATCAGATGGGCTGGTGAGACTGAACCCCGTGTTGTTTTCCGCAACATTGTCCAAAGGCCACGCCTTAAAGCCACTGGTATTACATGTTATTTATGTTGTTCAGTGTTTGTGTTTGTCTAAATTACTCTGTGTAGTTAATGTTGTAGCTGCTATGCTAGTTCTTGTTTGCGGTGGTTTACAATAGTTTTTATTCAGCAAACATAAAGGTAATTGTTTTCATATTGAATAATTAGTGGTTAAATTTTAACATTTTGCAACACAGGAGAAACTGTCACCATTGTTGGTGACCATGATCCTGCATTGTTGAAGTACTTTGATTGTACTCGCTCTGGACCACGCTCGGCATTTGACAGCAATGTTGTTTACCAATTTGAAATAATGGAATATGTAAGTTTTCCTGTTACAATTATGTGAGTGATTTTTGAGCCTCTTCGATATGTTTGTGATGTGCTTATGATAAAATCCCCCATTTTCATATGCTAGTCTGATTTATTTTGATTCTGCTTTGTGTGCTGTATACATGTGAGGTTGCACTTTTAATTCATGTAGTGGTCTGATTTTGATGGTTGTATGTCAGAATTGGAAATTGTATTTGAGTGGAAAAATATGGTGATCTGTTTTACTGCCATTGCTATAAGATAAGTTTGAGCTAATGAGGAACCTGTGCCATTTAGTTGTAGATTTAACCAGAACGAATACTAGAAGCCATATGAAATAATGTTACTAGTTGTTAATCCGGCAGGTCAGACCAATTGTTAGGAACCCAAGAATTGGATTCCAAAAGAATTAGAGGAAGAACACTTTTATTTAGAAATGAATAAAAAATAATAGGAGAAAATCTCTCCAAGAACAAGATACACAAGTGCGAATATGCTCCTCAAGGGCAAATGCACCCTTCAACTGGAATACCAATTAACTTCTAAGTTTTGCCAAATATCCTTTTTAACAGAAAGGAAGTCTTTATTTATAGACTTCTCATACAAGGGATAAGGGGGAAAGGATTGAAAAGCAACTACCTAACAAAACTCTAACTGCCAAAACAGAAACATAACTAACAAGTCATGACTAATTTAACTACTCTAGCTTCCCATTATTCTAAATCCTAACAGAAACAGATTTTCAAGCCCTGGATTCTTCTATTCTTGAAATGATAAAATTTATCCAAATTCCAAAATATATTCTCTTTTCCTCTGTATGGATGTATAGCTTCTGAATCTCTCTGTTGTATAAAGAAATATTAAAAGACCATACTTTGCTATAAATCCTGTACTTCAAATTTTCTTGTCTAGAGTTTAGACTGCTGCATTTCTTCGATGATTTACATATTCCTAGCACTATCATACAACAATGGTGTCTTGCATTTAGCAGTGTTAAAGTTCATTTTCATAGTATGAACCATTGTTGTCTAATGAGACTCAAATTGTGAATCAGAAGTCCTATTTTATGAATCATGAATTGAATCTTATTTTGAACTGTAAGATTCATTACAATTAAAAAGTTGACATTTTTTCAGTAAAAATATTTGACATGAAGAAGTTATAAGCTGATATTTCATCTATTAACCTCAATATAATTCAAAATTCAAATCATAAATCAAACAACCAAAGAAAAGTGGTTGGCTATACAAAATTGATAAAACAAAGTGGCTGGCTACACTAAATAGGTAGTGGTTCATTAGAATGAATCGGGAAGGTGAGATTTATGTCCAAAATAGATTTAGAGATTCGTATCATTTCCAGTTTTGTATCAAATCGAGATGCAACTCACATTATTCGTAAGATATCGATAACTATGGTATGAACAAGTAAATGGATGTATTGTTCTCCTCATATGAAGTATATGGATGAATTGAAGTGAGACGGTAAGGTTTGGTAGGATACATTTTAAGGTCATAGGTGGAATATGGAATCATAGGTTCATAAGTTCATAACAACTAGTTAAGGAGGTGTACCATTTTTAATATATTACAGGAATATGGTCGCTCAACTACTGAAGTTTAAAGTGTATACTCCGTTGGGAGAGAATCTGGAATCGTATATGCAAAAACAACTAATTGCACACATAATTAAGAATGGTAGTTAATCTCATTTAATTTTCCTATTTAATAAAAATACCTAATTGCATCATCCAACCAGCCTTTATCTTCATTTCATTTTCTATCAAAACTTTTTCATGACAAAAAAATTGAATTAGTTGAAGAGTATTTTGGGAATGATAACATTCAATGTATGAAATTAGTTAGAATTTGCTTATATTTTAGACCAACAAACATTACTTCCTTTTTTTATTATAATTGAGTTCGGAGGTAGTACTTCATTAATTTTAAACATCATATCAAGGAACACATTACTGACTTGTTTCATCTTTAGATTCTGGACTTTGCTTTTGACCGGTTGGGTGCAACAGGATCAAAGGTATGGCCGAGAGTAGAATAGTGTTTTTTATTTTTCTTTGCAAAGCATTAGTATGTTATCTTTGCTGTCGCAACATTTCAGCGATATTAAACTATAACGGTCCTAATTTTGGTGTGCTGGTAAACTTAGTGGTCTGTGACTCTGTGGTGTTGTTACCTTGGACATAGAATTCCTTGGTTTAGTAAATTCATGTTTTTCTTTTTAGGCACTTCTAGCATTTAAATCATTATGACTCACTCTTTCATATTTCTATGTTTAATGCCAGAGCAGATTGATCATCCTATCCTGATCACAGAATGTGTATGCAACCCAGTTCAGTCTCGAAGTAAAATGGGAGAACTTCTTTTTCAGACTTATGGAGTTCCATCAATAGGTACTAATACTTTTTTAACCCTACAATAGCAAAAGTCTTTATCTTTTACAAAAGCCTTAGTAATAGGAGAAACAGAAGTGTGGCCACCAGGTCTATTCATGGGAAAAACATCTATGTCTCTAGCAGACCATGTTTGACATCCTGTCACTAGTTATTATTGGTTTGGACGAATTGCATATGCATGTTTATATCTACTCCATGCTAGATGTGTACATGTAATTTTATTCACTAAGATATCGTGCTTCGTTGTCATGGCAGCCTTTGGTGTTGATGCAGCATTTAGCTATAAATATAATCAACAACGAGGTGTTTGTGATAAAGATGGTCTTGCTATGTGTCCTGGATTCAATACAACTCATGTGATTCCGGTATGCTTTTTAACATAATTTTATATTTATCCTTTTAAAAGGGTGTGTGGGCAGTTGAAAGTAAAAACTGTTCCTACTTTTCAATTACCAGTTCTGCTGTTTCGCAGAGTTGCGGATAGAATTTAGATGTCCTGCCAGTTGGTGAAGTGTTTATAATTATAACTTATAATAACATTATCTTATTTTTTATATATTCAGTTCGTTGATGGGGAGCCTATTTATAAAGGAAGCTGTCGTAGTAATATTGGTGGATTCCATGTGACTGATTATTTAAAGCAACTTCTTTCACTTAAATATCCTTATCATATGTGAGTATGAAATCAACCTGCTTCTGCATTTACCAAATTTAACTCCTAAATACACTATTTCTTAGCCTTTATTAAATTCTCAACGCAGGGCTAGATTTACATGGGAAAAGGTTGAAGACCTGAAGATGGAACATTGTTATATTGCACCCGACTATCTTTCTGAAGCTCAACTGTTTCAGGTAAGAAAAAGGTTCTTCTTCTCGACTTCTCTATTTAAGTTCCTCAACTGTTTCTAAGACTTGTACTTCATGTGCTCTGACAGCAAGGGGCCAAGGAGGCTGAAGAAAAAACAAGAATGTGGCAGCTTCCTTGGGTGCCACCTCCAACTGAGGAGCCTCCTTCTGAGGAAGAGATTGCAAGAAAGGCAGCAATAAGAGAGAAACAAGGTCAAAGGTTGCGAGAAATGGCGGAGGCAAAGAGGTCATCCAAAATAAATGAGCTGGAAAATGAATTGCATGGTTTGGAATTTCTTTTGAATCAACTTGCACATGTTCAAGAGAGCAATGTACCATCTTTCTTAGCAGAGACCGGCTATGTCTCTAGGCAGGAAATAGAATCTGCCCGTAGTAAAGTTGTGCAATCATTACGGAAAGCAAAAGGTGAATCAAAAAGTGACCAAGCTGAGATTGAAAAGGCTGACTCTGCCACTAATGAGAAGTATTCTCTTCTAAACATCCCCGATGACATGCTGACCGCAGACCAGGTTAGTTTAGTTTTTATTTTGTTTTTATATAATTTTTTTATCACGTGCATTGTGAGATTAAACTCCCTGTCTTCACATCATTTAATTTAAATGTGGTTGTAATTTTTTTTGCTTAATATTTACTTACAATCTTTATATCCAAAACATTTCTTTGTGTATTGTTCACGTACCATGAAAAGTTGGTAATGTTCATTGGGTTTTACTCTTTTGATAGCTTGTTGAAAAGAGGAAACAGTTGTCAATCAAATCTATGTCTGAAGGGAGGCAGCGATTAAAACAGAAGCGCTATGAAGAGGGGCTGGAAAGAGAGAGGAAACAACAACTAGAGGAGGAGAAACGCCTGTATGTATCATGCTTCAATTTATTTGAGTTTGATTAAAATTTACTCTGTTGCAGGGACAGATCCAGGGGGTTTAAGGGTGTGTGCTGCAGCCCCTCCCCCTATACAAACTTGCCAGTATATTTGTAGAGTTATATTATTTTTTTAAATATCATAGTAATAATTTTATATTATCTTTATTAATAAAAAAAATCTGCTTCCCTGTTCGATTGATTTCTAGATTCGTCCCTTTCATATTCATTTGAGCCAGAGATTATTTTCAGCTTAGTAAAATGGAAAAATCTAAACGGGAGAGCAATAACCTGTAAGGTTACTAAGTTCCTTAACAAGGGAGAGAAAAGTGTCTACCTTAATGTTTAGGACATGGTTTGAATACTTCTAAATAGTAGTATTTATTTTATGCTTTAAAACGTTTCTGATTGGTTTTTTCTTTTGGACCTTCTTAACATAGGGAGAACCCAGAACTTTACTTGGAACAATTGCGTGCCAGATACAAGGACCTTTCAGAGAAAGTTGACCAACGCAAACGGCTCAAGACAAATGGAGGCTCCACAAATGGAAATGGTTTGGCGGGTAGTGTTGGTCGTGGCGAGAGACTCAACGCTGCTCAAAGGGAGAGAATGCGCCTCCTGACAACTGCTGCCTTTGATCGTGGTAAGGGCGAGGATACATTTGGTGCCAAAGACGAAGATTGGCAACTTTACAAATTGATGAGCAAAGATAATGACGACGATGATGAGGAACCGGATGAAGATAACACAGAGCTAGCTCGCATCTCTTCAAGGCTTCAGGTTAGGTTCTGTCTATTATAATGCGAACCCTAAAAATTTTAATGTGTTGTCGCGTCTGTTTGCATCATTGCATGGTTATTGTAGATTTCCTTGTATGAAATGCTTTTGATGACTCAAAAGAATCTTGCTGATACGTTGTTGGTTTGGTAGCTCTTGGATCCAACATTTGTGCCCAAAGTAGAAACGGGTAGCTCCCAACCTGCTGAGGCACCACGCACTCGTCCGCTCACGAAAGAAGATTTTCAAATCGTTTTCGGTGTTGAAAGGTTTAGGTGCCCTGAAATTTTGTTCAGTCCAAACTGGATTGGGGTTGATCAGGTGGGATTAGATGAGATGGCCGGGGTCTCGATGAGAAGGCTATCATGTAAGGACGAAAAGCTCGAAGAAAGACTGACTAATTCCATACTTGTGACTGGTGGGAGTTCACTTTTCCCTGGCATCATTGAACGCCTCGAAGCTGGAATTCGGATGATTAGACCTTGCGGTTCACCTATTAAAATAGTTAGAGCACTTGATCCAGTTATGGATGCATGGCGTGGGGCGTCTGCTTATGCATCGGCCCCAGGTTTCCACACACAAACATTCACTAGGATGGATTATGATGTAAATGGCGAAGACTGGCTTCGTAGATATCAACTGAAATATTCATTGTAACCGATTTTATAACTTATACAGTGTAATGTCTTGAACATCATACCTCGAGTTAGACAATATATTATTGTTCACTAATCTAACTTACTGTCCGTGCTGTTGCTAAACCTAGGATTATGCTACTGATAACACTTTTGTTTAATTTTAATTGTAGTTGTCCATATAGTTTTTCACTCTCTTTTCCTGTGAATAATGTGTAGAAATATGTGATCTCTGCATACAGAATTTAAGCAATGCTTGTAGGCTTACCCCCTACCACAATCAAATGATTAATGAGCTTTTGCAAAAGTGAATCATTTTAAGTTGAATTTGAATTCTGCTAGAACAATTTTTCACTAGACCTGACTTACTTATTGATTGAACTCCGATTTATTAAAACGTTTTTTTTAGAACAATAGGTTAAGGGAATATAAAAACCATGCCACATCATTATGTTATCCATTAAATACATGGAACCAGTGCAAAACGAGTCAATATTTTTTATTTTGGTGAGCAAAATGAGTCAATCTTGTTTCTGAAATATCTGTAATGCTACTGACAATGACTTCATCATCATATTAAGAAAATAAACATGGTCCTCACGATAATTAATAAAATGATAGAAAAAGTAGCTGTTTGAATTAATTTTACGTGAAAATATTTATTAAAAAGGTGATAGAAAAATTAAATTAAATTCAATGCTATTACATACTATCGATTTGGAGATCAAAATTGATTTTGGAAGCAAACGGAGATCTCCAACTTAGTGCACAGGTATGTATTTATTATTATTATTATTGGTATCAAAAATAAAATAAAATAATAATTTATACAAATTAAATGAGGCTTGAGTCTATTAATTTCTACAAATTAACATATCAAAGTTAGAATATGAATCGAGAGTTATTAATATTTAGTGTTGAGGTACTTTGAATAAAATCATTCCGGTGGAGATAATATATGAAAACATAAAAAGATAAAATAAAAATAATTTGTGTATAATAATAATAATAAATATAATGTGACAAAATTGATAATTAATTTAATTCTTTAAACATATAGTATGAAATATTGCGTGCTCAAAGAGATTAACCACTTAAATTAATCACATTAAGAATTAGTACATGACTTTTACTACTACTAATAACAATAATAATAATAATAATAATAATAATAATAATAATAATGTGTGATACACTCTCACTGTGTTTTTAAATATATTAAGGAAAATGCTAACTAATGTCTCAATAATACTTGTTAAGAATGTAAATATGGAAAGAAAAAAATAATAAAAAATTATATAATTTAAATTTTGAAGTTACAAAAGTAAAATTTATCATTCAAAACTTGTTTTTATTTGTTTTTTACCATATATCACTTAAAAAATTTATTATTGGTTAAATTAATTAATTAAATATAGATTGTAGAGCAAAATGAATTTTTAACCATTGTTAATTTTATTTTTTGAATTGAACGTTAAATGTTGGCACTATGATATGAACCTAAAACCACAACGGCATAGAAACTTTATGTGAGGAGAAGCCTAGACTGGTAATTGACCGTTGGAATATAATACCTTCGTAAATAATAATAATAATAATAATAATAATAATAATAATAATAATAATAATTTAATAAAGTTACCAATATCAGCTCCTCCTTCTCTCTCTCTCTCTATAAACCTCGTCACAATTCGACCGTTAAGGATCTCCCCCCTATTCTTCTTCTTCTTCTTCTTCTTCTTCTTTTCTCGAAACCAAACAATCTTTCTCTCTCTCGATTTCACATAGAGAGTGTGCATTTACTTAACAATTTCTTCTTATTCATTAATTAATTGATCGAAAAAAAAGAAGCAAAAAAATGGAGTCACCACAAACAAGAAAATCAGGGCTAAACCTACCAGCTGGAATGTCCAGCATAACCTCACTCCGCCTGGAAACAATTTCAACAACACCATCATCAGCTTCACCGCGTGCAATCTCAAACCTCTCATCAGTATCATCACCTTCAAAATCTTCATCTTGTAGTGACAGATTCATACCCTGTAGATCATCTTCCAGACTCCACACATTCGGATTAATCGACAAACCATCGCCTGTTAAAGAAGGGAGTAACGAGGCTTATTCGAGGTTGTTGAAATCGGAGCTTTTTGGATCTGATTTCGCTTCTCCTTCTTCTCCTGCAGGTTGTGTTGTTGCCGGTATTCAAAAAAGTGAACCTATGATGAGTCCTAGTAAGAATATGCTAAGGTTTAAGACAGATCATTCTGGTCCTTCTTCGCCTTTTTCCCCTTCGGTTTTAGGTCATCATTCTCCTTTCTCTTCCGACTCTTCTACTCCTCCTAAGCCTCCTAGGAAAGTCCCCAAGACACCTCACAAGGCAAGCTCTCTTCCTTTCTCTCTTTTCCCTTTTTCTTTCGTCTTCGCTTTTTTTCTCAACATGTTATCACCACGTTCACATTCACCTTTCTAATAATTCAAGAATAATTTAATTCTAATTGAAATCTAAAAACATGTATCTATGTAGTGTTTGTGTTTGTGTTTATGTTTATGTCGGATACTGATGCGTCACACACTAAACCTGCCTCAAATTTTAATTGTAGGTGGTACATTTAACCTAAACCCTAAGATATAATCATATCATAGCCCTTAGTGAGTGAGTTCAATCGTGTATTACGAAAAACTCAAATTTCACTCATGACAATCTTTGTTTTACGAACTAGTTTTATGATCTTGAGTTAGACTCACTCCCATTTGTCCTATTTTGCTGCAATATAAAGGCCTGAAACGTAACTGAAACTTGACGGCAACCACAATTTAAAACCATGGACAAGACATTAGAGTTTCTCTAACCAATTGCAGGCAATCTTGATCCACTCATGAATTTAATAGTTGATTCCCTTTTTGATTTTTTTCAACTCTAGATTTAAAGAACATTGTGCGTTGTCCAACTTTCAAGCTCTAAAACCTTTGCAAGTTTAAGTACTTGAGAGGGTTTATCTTTGATACAGTTGTAAAGGTAATTTTTAGAGCTAATGATGATTGTTGAACATTGATTGCTAAAATTGAACATGGTTGTACAGGTTCTGGATGCTCCTTCACTTCAAGATGACTTTTATTTGAATCTTGTGGATTGGTCCTCACAAAATACTCTAGCAGTGGGGCTTGGCACTTGTGTTTATCTTTGGAATGCTTCAAACAGCAGAGTGAGTACGATGAACCTGACGGCAATTTCACAACATTAGTTAAAAACAAAAAAGGAGAAGCACCTCTTAACATGTACACTCAAATTGAACATATATGCTTGTTTATGTGGCTTTCAGGTGACTAAGCTATGTGACTTAGGGCCTTACGATGGTGTCTGTTCTGTTCAATGGACCAGGGAAGGTTCTTTCATATCTATTGGTACAAACCTTGGTCAAGTTCAGGTACAAATCTTATTAGCTTACTTAGATTTGGTTTTTTATATCTATCCATGTATTTGATGATAGAAGATCAATAAATTTTTTGCATTATGGTACAGATTTGGGATGGTACTCAATGCAAAAAGGTCAGAACAATGGGAGGGCATCAAACAAGAACAGGTGTCTTGGCATGGAATTCTCGCATTTTGGCTTCAGGAAGCAGAGATAGAAACATACTTCAGCATGACATGAGGGTTTCAAGTGACTTTGTCGGAAAGCTTGTTGGCCACAAGTCTGAGGTAAGAAATTAACTTGACAAATACACATGTGTAACATTGCAGGCAAAAGCAATGGATCATGTGGCTGCAATTGCGGTTGCAAAGCTGTTGCAGATAATTCTAAAACCATTATACACTTACCGCTGTTGCAGACCGCAATTTAGAACAATGAACCTGGTAGTAATGTTTTATTATAAGGTCAATTGTAAGCAGATAAATTGATTGAAATTTTCATCCTTCAACTTGACAGGTATGTGGATTGAAATGGTCCTGTGATGACAGGGAACTTGCTTCTGGTGGTAATGATAATCAGGTATGCCTCTATTTCTTTCCTTTTCTTTACCAAGTTTAAAAATAAAACACAAAATTTGCTTCATTCTCTACTTTTTGTTTAGTATTTTTCTAGTGGTTTAACTCACCTCTTCGATGTCATATTTTATCATATGTGAGCAGCTTTTGGTATGGAATCAGCACTCTCAGCAGCCAACTTTAAGACTTACAGAGCACACTGCCGCGGTGAAGGCCATTGCTTGGTCACCTCACCAGAGCAACCTCCTTGTGTCTGGAGGTGGAACTGCTGATAGATGCATTCGTTTCTGGAACACTACAAATGGCCACCAATTGAACTCTGTTGACACTGGAAGCCAGGTATATTTTCTCACCTCTTTTTTGTACAGTACTACAAGAAGAATCCATATGTTCAAACGTAGTATTTAATGCATACATAATCTTGCAGGTTTGTAACCTTGCTTGGAGTAAAAATGTGAATGAGCTAGTAAGTACTCATGGTTACTCACAAAATCAAATCATGGTTTGGAAATATCCATCACTAACAAAGGTACTTTACTTTGAGATTTTCAGATGTTTTTGAAAAAACCCAACCAGAAATGATTATTTATCAACTATAAAAAATGTCTTAACCATTTGGAATTTTGTTTATTAGGTTGCAACTCTAACTGGACACAGCATGAGAGTACTATACCTTGCAATGTCTCCTGATGGTCAGGTTAGTCATGATTCCTTTTTAACTATACTATATTATAAATTAAAATACAAATTGATCCTTATTTTTTTTTTATCATTTTAAATTTAATGTTGAATAATACAAATTGCAGACAATAGTGACTGGTGCTGGGGATGAAACACTGCGGTTTTGGAATGTTTTCCCATCAGTTAAAACACCTGTAAGCATGTGACCAATTTTCAATTATGTCTATTATGTTTCTTGATTTGGTTCATCTAAAATGACTAGTTAGTAACATGAAAATTCATTGGATTTTAATGGCTCGTGATTTGTTATACATATGCAAATAAATCAACCGTTAACTTCTTTAATAACTCTTGATATAACTATTGTTATTCACTTTATTCTTTAGTAACGTGAAAAATTCATTGGTTGATATTTTAATGGCTTGTAATTTGTTATACATGTGCAAATAAATCAACCATTAACTTGTTTAATAAGTCTTGATATTCACTTTATTGTATAATAAAGTGATGAATTGCTCACTTTAAATTAGCCTTATCTTATATGTTTTTAATGCTGCTTGAAGCTTTTCCTAATTTTTCTGTTTGTTTCCTTTCAGACCCCAGTTAAAGATACAGGCCTTTGGTCACTGGGCCGAACCCAAATTCGATGATCCATTCATTAAGCAAAGCCGCCTTCAAATGAAACAATGAAGAAGATTTGATTGACTCTTACTATGACAAAAATTGATAAGGAAAAAGAGTTGTTTATACAATTTTTATTGAGATAATTTTTTCTGTAAATGGAATGAATAATAATGACACATTCATATCATATAACCTATACAGAACACGGGGATGGTAAAAGATACATTTGTAAAGTTTTTCATTCAGATTCATCTTTGTATTTACTTACAATAATAGTTTTGAATTAGAAATTGTTAAACCATTTTTGTTTTTCATTCATTTTCGAAATGCGTTGAGGGGTGCAACTGTTGACTGGACAGGGTAAGGCAGATTTGGTTCCAAAATAAGAAGGGTTAAGGCCCTAGAAGTTAGGAGTGCATAGACAACCATGCAGTTTGCCTAGAAGCCGTCATAACATAACTTAATAACAACCAACTAATATTTGTTTTTAAAAAAATGAATGAAGCAAATTATCTTATATCCTTGCACTTTGATTTTATTGAGCAAAATTATTATTAATGATTATAATTTGGTTCTTTCAAAAGAAGAATGTATACAATTGACATCATATTAGTGACTAATAGTAGAATTGGAATAAAAATCAGTTCGTAACAACACACTTAAGAATCATTGTTGTAGATGCTTCTATAGTTTTATGTTTTAGTATTATTGATGGCTTTATAAACAGGTAACAAATAAAGTATAAGACTAAAAATTATATTAAAAAATTATTACCCAAAGAGATAAGATGATAGTAATTCCATTCTATTTTGTTCTCTCTACGTATCAAACACTATCTTACTAAATCATTTAGATTATGTACTCATTATTTTAGCAATCACGGAAACGGCCAGAGAGTCCCGTCTCTATGAAACAAAAAGAAGGGTAGTATGTGGCTGAAATAAATATATAAGTTGCAACTTTAATTAATATATTTTATGAAAAGTTTAATTATGTTGATTCTATATTACTTCTATATTTTAAATAAAAAAGATGTCCATAATTATCGTATGTAAACATTCAATACTTTTTTGGGCTAAATTATTTTCCAAACATAATATAAAATTTAAATAATATAGATGATGTTTATACACTTATTTTAAAAATAGAAATAAAAATAATATTTCAACGTCTTATATTAAAGTAAAATATATAAATACCATTGAATAATATTGTTTTTAATATTTTTCTCAGCCATTATATTTCTCATTGCAAAATAAAATCGATTTGTAATTGAAGAAATTTGTATGGTGCACGTGCATATGGAATTTCGTGCAAGGTGCAGATAAGGATCCGGTAAGAGAAGGGAAGGAATATTCTTTGTTACGGCCATCGATGTCCTCAAGCCCATCTTGTCTTCGTCTACTAAAAAAAATAAAAACAACAAGAGATCGTAGTTATCACAAACTCATAATAATGGTGGGCCATATCCATGAGCTCATACTGTGATAAATATGGATAAGATGTGATTTCAAAATTGTGCAACTCATTCACACCAAAAACATTGTGAGCCAATTATGACTCATTTGGTAACCATCTATCATTATTATCCAAATCAATTACCCGAATATTATTTGTCTCTCATTTTGTAAATTACTTTTATCGTTAAGAAGCAAAAATAGAGTGCAATTCAAATACAGACTTTTCAAAATAGATCCTTCAAGTTAATTTGGTATAACATATTATTAATTTAATTTTTGTTATTAAAAAACTTGATATTAACCCAAAAACACTTGAATGAAACGAGAAGACACTCTAATTAGAGGTTCTGCGTTCAATTACTGTCTTAAAAATATAGTTAAATCTCTTAAAAAAGTTTTACAATCTATTATAATCATACCGGTCTTGAAGGATAATACTCGGTTGGTGTGAAAAATTGATATATATTGCCAATCAATTCAAGAAGACTACCATTAGACCAAGACAATATCAGAGAACCTCAAATGAAATACTAAAAAAGGAACTTACAAACGTTGCAAGAAAAACAAATTCTACAAATAGAAAGAAAGATGGTATAACAAGGAAATCATTTTTCCTTTTTCTTATGTTCTTTCAACAATTGCTGCTACATACAAATGAAAAATGAATCGAAAAAAAATTAAAAAAAAAAATCAAAGAACAACACAAGACCCTGTTAGAGTACTTTATTACATCAAATCATTTACAAAATGGCAACCCACATGCAATTAACGGTTGGCAAAGAATTTGGTGTGAGAATATTTATTATTACATGAAATTGAATAAAAATGTACAAGTTTTTTCCTTTTTGCTGTTCAACAACACTAGTATTTTCTTTTTACACTTGATTGGACATCCTTTCAACTGAGGCTTCTGTGATCATCTTCAATGCTCCTCCTGTTCCACATTGATGCTTACCATGTTGCTTGATTTGGTGCTGTGACCAATAAGCATGTGCACCCAAAACTCTGTCCAAAAGCTCTTGAGGTACTGGTTCTCCTCTCCTTTGTTGAGGAGATATTTTTGCAGTGTGCACTAGTGTTTTCCACTTATCCTGCACACACATATAAGTCTCATCAATCGTCATGAGCAAATTAAGCTATGCTTCTTTTTACCAAACTACTCTCTCCTAAATGAAAAATAAGCAAAAATTGTAATTGAAAAATTGATGTATCTGTTTTTCAAATATCTTTTATGCTGATATTTCAATATAGAGGAAGTACACGTAAAACATATTGAATCATTGCAAATATCAACAATGAACTCAAATACCTAGTATGCATTATATCTTTCTAGTTAACAATGTGAAGTTAATTGCTTGAGTTAAAGGACACTTTGAGTCCAGAGGGAAGGAAAGAAACAATTTACCTTTAAGTCTACATAAGTTCTATGATCTGCATTATCAAAAGCTCGCAACTTAACATCACGCCACCTGCAAGGCATAAACATTATCAGCAAGCTAGTTTTGATGTCTATTTGCATTTGCAGGTAAAGCTGATATTAATAAATAAAAATTATACCTTCCGGTCCCAAGTTCTTCAACTGCATGAACAAGTGCTTCTACCTCGGACACAGAGAATGGTCTCCTGGTTCGACGCTGTACAAATTCAGAGCGCTTGATTTTCTGACTCACAGGAACCACAGCTAATGCTTCGTTACTAGCCGGAAGAGCAACTATCGCTCTGGAATCTGGAGTTATTTCGTCAACTATGGTATCAATGGGGGAACTAGTAGAGCCATGGTTATTTTCAACTAGGTTGCCTTGATTTGTCAGAAAATAGGAGTCGCGTATGGTATCAGTTATCCCTGAATCTAATGCCGGAGTTTCTGGAGACCTAAAAAAATTAAATGATGCTATTAGCTATAGTTTCTCAAATAATAATCAACTGAATCATAAGTAAATTTGATTTACAAGCACTATCATTTGCACTTGATAAATCAGCTATGGCAATGAAAAGAAACTATGTTATGAAATTTAGCTCACCTGATAGGTTCGGAAGTTTCGCATTGAGAAGAAGGATCACCAACACAAGAAATTGGAGAAGCTAATAGAGAACTAGGCTCCAACATGAAACTGAGAGAATCGAGATTCTCATTGCTAGATAAACCAATCTGCTCAAGTGTTCTATTGTCATCTCCGATTTCTTCCCCTTGAAGAAGAACACCAACATGCATACCGCCTCCAATTATAGCCATCACTGCCTCCATGACTGTCCTCTACAAAAAAAAAAAATTGTAAAAATACACAATGCAATGGTTAGATCCAGACCGTTGAAAGATACAATTCCTTTTCTTTCTTTTTAAAAATGACGACAAATGTTTGATACCAATAATAATTTTTAAAACGAAAATATATCAATCTTCATATTCGGCAAACACTATTTATACCTTTAGTGAACCAACAGTTGCAGTTTCGGGGACCTCAATGTAAAGCTCTGGTATCCTAAATGATTTAATGCTAAACTTCACTGTTTCACCATGAATATACAGAACATAAGTAACTATTTAAACAACAATCAAGATAAACAACGAAGGAATATTGGAGAATTAGTTACCATGAGAATCCTCAGTTACATGCATTTTTGCAGAAGAGCTAGGCTTGTGTCCATTTGCTCCTTTCTCAGGCGAATTGGACACACTCTCGCTACTGAATCCTCCATCAGAAGTTACTGCAGGAACGCGATCAAAGAATCTTCTCCTCTTAACAACATTGCTGTGGTGAGATCGGTCAAAACCGTGACTAGTCTTCCTCTTACGATAAAGAGGTACTTCAAGATCTGCAAAATTAAGAATCAATATTACTGTCGGTAAAAAAAATACAATAAAAACTAAGCGACATGGTATGCATTCGGTACCGCACTTACCAGATCTTGAAAGTTCACAGTCCTTCAACTTCGGAGCAACCTTCCAGTATTTAGAAGACAGCAGATTCTTGATTCTACGATGCGCAATGCGTCGTGGAGACCTAAAAGCCTTTGACTTAGCGCAAACCTTTGTGTACCTTATAAAGTTTTCGTCATCATCTCTAAAATCTAACTTAATGCCATTCCCACGCTTGGTAAAGGAATCAGTGGGAAAAGGCTTCCTATGAAGTGGATATTTTTTTACATTAACTTTCGAGTCAACAAGAGCAGGAGACATGTACAATTCCAACCGGTCTTTCAAACCACATTTAGCAGCCGAAGTTGATCTGTGATAATTTGAAACACCGGCTTCCTGTTCCAATCTGAATCCTTTCTTTACTTTCCTGTTACAAGACTTCCTGAAATTTTCAGGAGCTTCTACTAATCTATTAGTATAACTACCATATTTGTTATCTGATTCGACAGTTTCGGTCTTCACATTAGCTTTAGCTTTTTCCAAATTATCAGAATTATTATTAACTGAAATGTGTCCTAACGAACAATCAGTCTTGGCATGCAGAAGAGGTTTCTGATCATTGTTTTTCGAGGCTACCTCGGTTGTAAAAATACTTTCTGTACAGCTACCCTGATGAACTCCCTCTGTTATTGATGGTTTAACTTCATTTTTTCGATCTTCAACGATGATGCCTTGGCTACACGAACGATGATGATTTCCTTCAGATGCATTGCTACAAGCAGAACTTTCACTCTCCTGCAACAGCTTGCCAGCTAAAGATGCCAATATTTCAAATGCACAAGCTTCACCGTCCTCAACCGTGTTTTTTAATGGACTCCTCCTCTGAACAATTATCAAACATAAACTGATTAAAATAGAGTTCAAAGCACCAAAAATGAAATATACAACAAATTCCAAAAATGAAGCAAGTTCTTACTCTTGCAGATCTAGGAGCTCTGGGAATAATGGGAACTTGAAAGCCGGTGAATCCACAATTTACCCTCCTCTTCAACACCATAGTTTAAACAGAAGCATCAATTCACTAGATCTTTGTCACTGTCATAAAATTGAATGAAGACATACAAAGTTAATTTTCACCTTTTTGCTTTTGCAAATCAGAAGAGTAATATCAAGCTACCATGGTAACATTTTCACACTATTTCAAATAACAGTTAATATATAGTCAAACAGTTATTGATTATTTACATACTACCAACGAATGCTGAGTTGAACAATCTAATCTTAAATAAATCCAGACAATTTTTTTCACATGGATTTATATTATGTTGGAGATAATTTAAGACCTCCTTCACAATTCCATAAAGGCAAAAAGGAAAATTCATCACAACATTAATTTGGCAACAAGCATTGAAGTACAAGTGAAATAAATATGATGAAAAATCACAAAGACCAAGAAACTAAACTTAAGAGAAATCAAATCTGTCATAAAATCCATCCAAACAATAACTGTAAAAACAATTAAGATCAGATTTAAAACAACTCCAAAAACTACCAATTCAAGACACGGATTCAATTTCATTAAACATGACGTAACAACAAACAAAGAAATAGGTTGCTATTGGCTGCAATGGTTCAATTTCAATCCAGATCACAGCAGTAACAGAAACCGGAAATTGATCACATGAAAGATCATTGCTAATATGGATTCACACTAATTCCATGGAATTTCAGGAAACAATTCCAATTTCATGGTAATAAAAGAAATCATCTGCAAATCCATGATCAAAATAAAAAAGAAAACACACACGCCCAAGGATCTTAAAATTCAACATCATCAAAAGTTCAAAACTATAAAGCAAAAAAAAAAAAAAAACTGCTATTGGCTGCAACAGGTTGATGAGTGCTAATTGTTGGAGATCAACACAAAACAAACCATTTCAGAGAATCAAATCTTCTGTTATCCATAAATCAAAGAACATGATGTTCAACACAAAAATCAGTCTAAAACCCCCACAAGAAAAAATTCAAACTTTTCACATCGAAATGAACAAAAAACCAGTCGCATACGACAAAAACATCTTAACTACTACGATCGGATCTAAATTCTCAATTTTTCAACTCAACCCCATAATTTTTTAATAGAAAAAAACAGAATCTTCAGACGTTAGAACAAAAATTGTGTACAAAGCAACTACAATTTCTCTTTGTATCTGAATTTCAATATATAATTCAATGACAAATATGCAGATTTAACAAAACAATCTTCACACCATGATGAGATCAAGAAAAAAAGACACCAAAACCCAAAATTCAAACCACTTACATGCACCAAAACATAAAAAAAAACAACTCACCTCTTGAAAAAAACAACATTCGAACAACGATCCGAGGAATCAAGTTGTGATCACGTAACGAAAATTCCGAGGAAACCAATTTTCTGTCGGGAGGGAAAAAAGTGTAGAAACTAGATGATGATGGTGGGAATCAAAAGCAGAAAAAACTGTCGGAAAATGTGTGAGATCTATAAGAAATTTACAAGTGAAAATACCAAATCCTCAAGGTTTCTCTGTTTTTCAATAAAAATGAGAAATTTTCATTTTTGTTTTTGTTTTAAAAAAAAATGTAATTCTATTTATTGTGTTGTGAGATGGAAGAAAACAATAGAATAGATAGAATAGTAGATAGAAGAGTTTAGGACACAAAAACCCACCAATACCCACGCAACAGTACCCTTAAACCCTTTATAGCTACGTTCTTTTGACCACATAACCGGACTAGCCAGTAAAAGTATTTTATTACCGGTTATAACAGGTCAACTTCCCCACCTAAACCCTCATACTTAACCCCTAACCCAAAGTCCCAAACCCAACCCAACACAAACCAAACCCCTAATGTACATTGTTTGTGCCACGTGGAGAGATTGAAAAACCTTTGGTGTTGTGGATAAATAATAACAATAATAATAAAAATAAAGAGGTGAGACAGAGATAATAGGAAATATTTAGATTTGGCTTTTCCTATCAGGGACTGTGTATGTCCATTTTATTGCATTCCCTTGTTTATCTCTTTTTTGTGGTCCATGTTTTTTTTTTATTCTTTCCTTTTTTTTCTTTTCAGTTCGTTCATTGTTCATTTGATTGCGGATGAATTCATCTTACTTATAGAAAAATATTTTTTTTTATTTTAAACTTTTTAATTTCTGAAAAAAATAAAACTTTAACAAATTAAAGTTTTATCAATAAATAAATAAAATATAATAAAAAATTATTTCAATTTAATATATTTTTTGTCTTTTTAAATAATTACTTTTTTCTTTTGGTAAGTATTTTTCCAATTCCTGATTTGTGTTTGACTTGTCTAAAAAAAATGAGCCTTTTTTCTTTTGAGTCAGATAATATAATGTGATAAAATGATTTGGTTGTTATGGGTTATAATAAATTTTAGTTTTGTATAAAAGAATGTTAGAGGTGACCCAATTTTCAATCCACTGATCGACTCCTCCGTTCAGTTACCTTACCAGTATCTCCTTCATTATATAGAAATAAATCATATAGTAAAACAAAAGGAGAAAATAAACATTTTGGGCTGGGATGGGGTTACTACCTTCACGCATTTTCTTAAATTTATTATATTATTTATTATTTATAAATTATATATTTTAAATGTATTAGAAACCAAACCATCATTTTTTATTATAAGTATTACATTTAGATGATATTCAAAAGTTTTAATAAGATTCTCTTTAGTTTATCATCAATATTTTTTAGTTGAAAGTTTTTCTATCGATAGATGAGATGTGTTACATATATACCTAATTTATTCTTAGATTATATTTGAATATTACACATGAATATGTTAGTTTGAGATTTATAATTGAATTAAATGTATTAAACAAAAAAAATTAAAAAATATATTTTTTTTCTAAAAAAAGTAAAAAGTTACTATATAAAACCATTAAAATATTCAAATACA
>JBBPBT010001311.1:796649-826100 GCA_037974875.1 Cicer bijugum | reverse complement strand
ATTGAAAATTTAATAGAAATATTTTTTATTTAATTTTTCACTAAATTTATTATTTGAATTTTTTTCATATATTTGAATTTTTTTCCATATATTTGAACTTAATTGTAAGATCATTATCGTCAAAGCGGTGAAGAAGATATTGAATATATTTTAGTACAAAGTTTTATGGATTTGAATCTTCTAAGGGTTAATATTGTAATCATTTATTAAAAGTGATGCATGTACATCATAATTTGGTTTTTATATACTTAGCTAGACTTGCTTATAATTTAATCTTCAAACTTTGTATATAAAGTGTAATTTTAGCAACTGGACCATTGATATATGTTCAATTCTTACACCAACAATGAGTCTAACAAACTAATACACCAACAAGTAACATGTCTATGTTTTTTTTTCTTGGAGTAAATAAATATTCCCAGTCTCCCTCAGTTTGGGACTTGGGTTTATTAATTTGATTGCATATAAGAGATTGAGACTTGAAAAAGTCAAGTTAACATTGGGAAAGTTGAATTTAAAAGAAAAAAAACCATGTTAGATGTTTTTAAGTGCTTTTTATATGACTCGTAATATAAAATACATCTTTTATGATTATAATAAATTTTTAAAAAATTGTGAATTTGATGAAATCATGATTGATTTAATAAAAAATCATATGAAAAGTTATATTAGAAAATATACCTAAGTCTTCTTCAATTTAAAATTAAGTTTTAAAAAGTCGTATAATTTATATTATTTTGTAAGGTGTGTACATGTTACAATATTAATTAATAAGTAATGTTAATAATACATCTTTTAATACACATTTTTTAATACACATTTTTTAATACACTTTTTATTATTGATTATAATACACATGATACTACCAAAAATTATATTAAACCCATATATATTTTAGTGAGACATATCTAAGTCTTAACTAATCAAATAAAATATATATTAAAAAGTGCTTCGATAATCTCTCTTTAATAAATTAAACTTTTTTTTATGCAAAATACCGATCATATTATTCAAACTTTGCGTACATCATTATTAAAAAAAAAAAAAAAGTTCGCATACATCATTGCCTTACTTCTAAGATTGCATTTATTTTGTCCATTCCAAACATACAAATGACGAGGGGCAATAACGGTGCATCATGAGATGTGATCCAATATTACGGATGATGCTCAAATTGGCTCAGCCAAATGAACCTCTCTAATTAATTTAAAAATAAAAGAAAACCTCTCTAAACATAAATAAATCGAATATAAAAACTTAATATCATATTAAAGGCAGATACCTAATATGGTTTATTAGAACTTTTTTTTTGAAAAAAAAAAATAGTTTTATCTCTACTTATATGGAATTTGGATTTTTTTTCAAATAATCATTTATGTTTAGTTTCGTTTTGATAATGACATACACTTTATTTGGGATGCTATTAACAGTTGGGTGGGTTGCTTATTTGTACTGTTTATAATATGATGTGCAACATAATGGGTCTAATTGCGCACATAATTATTTAAATTGGTGTGTCAACGAGTACATATACATTCTAATAAAAATATGTTAGTCTCAACCTTAATCACCATTCACAAATTTGTCCTTAGGTTGTAATTGAATGTCTTATTCTTTTTTTTCTAAACCTAATGTCTATTGATGTCTTCAATGATATTGTTATCTCTCAACAATTGAATTAGTTAGAACAGTCATTAGTATCAGTTAGATATGCTAGGAAGTTAGCAGTTTAGCTCTCGATATTATTAGATAATCTGAATTTGTATACATGGAGATATATCTCCCCTTCCTTAATTTTAATCTTTTGATCATTCTATTCAAATAATAGATGTGTATTGAGAGAAAAAAATTCATGTAATTTTCCTTATAACGATCTTCTATTCACAACTCCATTTCATGTCGTACACTCATTCATACAAAAAAAAATTGACTCAATTTAGTCATCAGAAAATAGTTATTTAAAAAAAAATTAATATTACCCTTCACAAAAATTGTGAGAGTTAGTTTACACTTAGAATGAGACATCAACTACATAATTGAAGATGTAACACGTAGAATAATTGAAGAGCATCACACATAAACATTACCTTAATTTAGGGATATCGAAATATAGTTGCAATACAATTGTCTAACACATTGCGATTGAAGAGTGGTTGAGAAGTTTATGATGTAAAATAGTTTTCCATCTCTCCTTACATATGGGAGAAATAATCATTGTGTAAGGTCTTTAAATGAGCTATAGAACTTAATGTCCCTTTATAATTATTTTCAAAGATCATATTATCCCTTAATTCGATTACATAACGTTACGCCTGATATAAAAAGTATATAGTTTTGATATGAAGATAATACCCCTTAAAAAAAACTATGAAGAATCATTTGGAGATTAAGGGCATGTTTGATTGTGTTTTACTTTTTAATTTTTGAAAACTATTTTATAAATAAATTTTAGAAAACTATTTTTAAAAAGAAAATTTAAAAAAAATCTGTTTGGCAACTCTAATTTTTAAAACAGTTTTTAACTATAGAGTTTAAAAAACTGAAAAATGAAAAATAAAATACTATTTATCTGTTTTGCTTTTTTAGTTTTAAAAAGTATAATATTAAAAATAGTTTTACAAAACAGTTTTTAGAAACAAGTAATCCAAACAAGTATTTTAATTTTTAAATTTTCAAAAACTAAAATAGAGTTTTTGAGATGTGAATCAAACAAGCCCTAAATTGTCTAAATTTATTTTTTATCAAAAACTAAAAATTTCCCCAAAAGTAAGAAGAAAATGTGTATCTGAAGGCCATGAATGACGGCAAGGTTTAGGTAGGTATATCGGGCATGTGAATCATGTGATGCTTGCCCAAGAATATTAATTTTGTAATTGGTCAAAAAGAATTATTAAACATCGAATCCTTTTTTGGTCAAAATTACATGTTGAGTCATAGTTGAATATGACTCTATTGATTTATGATTTATAATCACTGAAGGCGTTTGTGGGCTTACTTAGCCCTCTCTGCATATGCATGATTTTTGTCTCAAACCGTCTTATTTTTATTCAAAATTTAATCAAAGCGTCAACTATCTTATTGTGTATTCCAAAAGCTCCACTTGGGATGGTTTGGACTTGTGTTCTCACATCTTGATTTTCATCATCATTTCCAAAAGAAAGCAAATTGATTTGGCAAAATACTTGGCTATAATGCAACTTATCCATTTGATTAACAATCTTTTGCTTCGACAGATTAATTATTTTTTAAGATAATGTTTTAACCGAGTTTCCTTTGTTTATATTGAAATCCATTAAATAACTTGATATCTAATGTCTCCATATTACACCCACTAAACAACCCAATGTCCCACTATTAGATTTGATCAAATCCATAAACAATTAGATTAGTAATTATATAAAAATCAAACTGTTTTAATCGTCCGTCAAACCTGATTTTCTTTTAACAAATATAGTTACATTTATACCTGGTATATTCAATTTTGATGTTATATTATCTGTATCTCGTTCCTTCATGTAAAGTTTTTAATATCTTGGGGTTCCACAATTACACAAATAAATCCGTTTTCATACAATTTAACAATCTTGCTATCTATGAACAATTTAATTTGCTTGCCTCTAGTGAAAGTTGACAAAAGGTCACTAGAGTATCACCAGGATTCCAAGCTTGTAATCAGTAAGTAACTTATAGCAGTGAATAACATTCAAAATTAGTTAACAATCAAAATTAAATTCTAAATACATATAGAATTAAGATAACACAGTACTATCCAACAAAAACTTAAGATACCAAAAGCACCCTTTGGCCACACACATATTTTACAATCAAACAATTGGGAATCGAATGCTAAGAGCCAATATTCTCCCTCACATGCTGAAACAAACACCGAAAAATGCAGCATCGACATTTAATTTAAGAAAACCATTTGGAGAAACAATCCAATCGAAAGATGATATAATTGCAGCAGAATTAGCAATATAGTAAATGATTTTTCATAATGTGTACTTGTAAATTCAAGATTTGATAACTGTGATTATATATCATAGCAAATTGTGACTATTTATCATACAACTAGAACAACTGCATACTCTATTGAATTAATAGACAACTATTTTTTGTACACCCTTTATTGAATTGATAATGAAAAGAAGGCGTTTGAACATGCTTATAAGTTTGTCCAACGGTTTTCAATTGGATGTTCAACTATCAATTTAATACAATTGAGTTTAACAGATGGTCAATCTAATCAATATACTAATAATTGGAAGTATCCCCATGCTTCCATTAATCTAATCAAATGACATTATAAATAACATTTCAAAGCTTATGACACTTAAAATCTAAGAGTTCACATTTGCATTGCCAAGTTTCAACAATATACCATCACAACACATATTAAAAGTTAATACAGAAAATTGATTACACCAACTATCTATATGCATACTGCATGATTTAAATCAACGGGAATTGGATTCTTATCTTATAAAATCCCAAAAAATCAAGTCCAAATAACAGACAACTACATCAAATGAAAAATAAAATAAAAAATGCATAAATAAATAAATAAATTAGAATTAAAAAAGATAAGGAAATGTGTGATGGAATCAGTAGAAAAATGGGATAAGAAAACCCATCATCTGTGGATACCATCACTACGGTTGTCTGGCCGCTTCCCAATTACAACACATTCACCATATTTCCGAATAAACATGTTTATCAGAAACAATAAATGGTTCTAATTAGGCTTTTTCTGTACGCACTGAGACATCAACGAGAAAACAACAAAAGGTGTTTCCCATTCAAAAAAGAATCAGTGCAAAATCATACACTCCAACAATAGAAAAACAAGTCATAAAAATACTAAACATTGAACCATTAGTTTAAAAACTGAGATTGATGTAGGGCTCATATCAAGTGTAAATTACGAAAGATCTATCACAGTGAGAAAAGAACCCAATTCGAATAGAAGAGACAGTGAGAAAAAAGAAAGGGAAAGAGGAAGACAGAAATTGAGATACCAAAGCCGACAACCCTTTGGTAAAAAGGGAGCGGCGGCACCGTCAAGTTCCGAGCTTATGAATTATTATTATTATTATTATTTGGATGAAGAGATTGAATATCTATCTATCTATCTATGATCTACAGAATTGGGTGTTTCAGACTCAAGGCCTCTCTCTTTCTAATCACTGCCCCTACTCTTCAGGTCACAGCAAGACTGCCGAAAACCTGAGAGAAACGATTAATGAAAAAGACGACACACTATTAAATACTACTTCCCACGTTAATTAGGGTTTTATTTCAGAATATTTTTATTTCAAAGTTTATATAGCTCAGCCCATTTGAACAAAAAAATAGCACAGCCCATTTAAACAAAAAATATTGTTACATGAAAATAAAAATGGAGATGCGGGGGATCGAACCCCGTGCCTCTCGCATGCAAAGCGAGCGCTCTACCATTTGAGCTACATCCCCATGTGACATCGTTATTTCAACAACATCTTATATTTTATCTAGGTTAGTGTATCCGAAAAATGTACCACTTTTTTTGAATCAAAAAAAGTATATCAAAATTGTTTTCAAATATGTTTAATTAAAAAAAAAAAATCTTCTCTGTAAATATTTTAGCTTATACAATTTATTGAAAAGTATTTGGTATTGATAGGACAAATGAGTCAAATATCTTTTTGATAAAAAAAATAATTTATTAGATGGTACTAGTATTTGATGAAAAATAATATATTTTATCCTTAGATATTAACGTATGAATTGTCCTCAAAATAAAAAGATCACACATTTATAAAATGAATGTGGTATGATGGATAAGCTCTTAATGTGGTATGACGGAGATCATAAAACACTTGGAGCAAAATGCTCATCACTCGGCAATAAAACGTGTTAAATTTAAGAGTAGTCATAAAAGGTTTAACATGGGTGCGTTCTCCCACGGTACTACGGTAGAGATTAATACAAAGAGTTGTTTCTAAGAATAAGTTTGATTCTCAGCAATACCAAAATCAATTGTTTAGTGAAACAAAATAGTTCAACATTACCACAAATCACTTAAGCTATAAACAAGAAGCTACTCTCAGCTCTACAAACATGGATGCTGCTGCGATGCAAAAAAGTTTCTCTTTGATTATGCACTTTCTTTTGTTTCTTCCATACTGATTATGTATACTTGAAGTAGAAATCACATGTAATTTCTTGACAAAAAGACAGCATCAACATAAATACTATATAAAGTTATGTACCTTTCCGTCATCGGTTCTCTTCTTGTGTTTATTTTGACTTATCCAACATTGTTATTGTATAGATGATGTATATTTGGGTGTTCTAATTTACGTGAATGAAGTTATGATTTTACTTATATGCACTACTTGTTGGATTTTCTTTTTTATGACTCATCCTTTGTATATATTAGATACTTGTCGTGGAATGATAGTTTAAGTTAAATGTATAACGACAAATGCTCATCTTAAGGGAGTTTTATTAAGCTCACTGTTTATCATGATCAAAGTTGAAAGACTTGAAGGAATCAATCACAAGTCACTTGCTCATTGCTCTATACTTTAATACACGTATGTATGGAATCTAAATATAAAAAAATATGAGTAGCGGATTAATATTTACTAACAAATGTACACCTCTAGCTAGCATTGTAAGTATAAATTCGTGATGTTAAATCATTTTAAGGTTTTATTGAGTATTTTCATTAAAAAAAAAAGGTTCTATTGAGAATTAATTACGTTATCATTAATCATTACATTGTTCTTAATAGTGTGAGGATGCATATCTAATTGAATCCATAATGTAAGTAGATGTCTTATATTTTACAGGTTGTCTTTATTTATTACTATTTGATCAAGTAAGATTCTTATGTATGCACTAGATTAATGGTTCATCAGTTTGTAGAGAATTCTTCACGATTATAACGGCGAGTTTGTAGGGAATTCTTCAGAATTATAACGGCGAGTTTGTAGGGAATTCTTCAGAATTTTAAACTAATTATCTAATTCTTGTCATCAAACAATTTTGCACGTGTTTCACTTTTAATCTTTGACAATTGCCATGTTACGAAGCCTGAATCACAAAGTTCACTAATTAATAATACAAGTTGTTTTTCTTTTAAATGATCAAAGTTTTTAAGTAACATACTGAAGATGGTGAATTTAAAAACTTATGGTCTAAATCACACAACATGGATAATAAAAAAACACTTAAATACTTCCAAATTATCAGGTTACCAACGTCCAATTTGATGTATTTCTAAGGGAAGGTTGGTTATGGTTATTGTGATCAAATGAAATAGTCATGATTCAAGTTAGTAGCCATATATAAATCAACGACCTGGGCAAGCAACAATTATACACAATTCAACGTTTGATCGTCTATAACAACACCCAGCTAGAGCTTCCCCAGCTGAGGGGGACAAACATCTACAATACTGGAGCCATCATGGAAAAAGTATGAAGAACATAAATTGTACTATAAGAAATGTTCATCAATGCTTAGGTTGGCAACAACAACTTCAAATTCATTAGTGTGAAGTTTCAGCTTTCCACCATTTGATCCCAAGCCAGACCTCCGCATTACGATACACTCTGGTTACACTCTGGTTCGATCGGTTAATCCATATAACAAATATATCATATAGCATACAATACATAATAATGGATTAATTGTGTGTTGTATAGGGTCAACAAGAAAGCTAGAACTTACTAATCAATTTGAAGCCGTTGTTGCTATGTCTACTGGGACTATGTATGTGTCCTTCATTGTTTCTTTTTGCTTAAATGTGAAGATAAAAAAAAAAAAAGTGTTGAATGGAATGGTGGTTTTTGCAGCAAAATACATAGTATAAAAAATGCATGGATGTAAATCAATATTATGAGATTACTTGTTTCATCAATGTTCACTACCCAGATTGAAGTGAATCAACAAACTACAAACATAAACAAAAGGTAAATGTAGGAGATGGCTGATGCATTCAACATTCAAGTTTCAAGATAATTACATATAACCATTTCTTAAGCTTACACTTTCACCATTGTATCTATGCTATGGGAAGCTGCTACTTCATTCACAAAGATAACAACTTAAAATTAGCATGCAATTATATCCTTTTCATCACTATTCATTCATAAAAATGTGAAACCTCTTACTTTTTAGTTCAAAATCAAATAGAATAAAAAGAGTGCACATGCATGCAGCAAACTGATTCAAAAGACACTATCAAATAGCAGACTATTACCTTATGTCTTCATCCTTATTGTAAACCCCCAAAATTTATGTACAAATTAATAATTACACTAAAAAGTAAGAATAAAATTTAATTAACATATAAGAAAATGTGAGATGGAATTAGTAGATGAGGGAGAAAAAAAACCCCAACATCTGTGGATTCCATCTCTACGGTTGTCTGGCCGCTGCCCAATCACAACACACACAGTAATTCCAAAAAAACATATCCGAAAACATGTTTATCTGAATTAAGCAATGGTTTTAATTAGGCTTTTTCTGTTCGCACTGAGACTTCAACGAGAAAACAACAAAGGTGTTTCCCCGTCCAAAAAAAAAAATCAGTGCAAAAAAAAACAATTTTTTAATTTAAATAGAAAATGATAAGGTTGAAGGGCTCATATCAAGTGTAAATTATGGAAGATCTGTCACAGTGGAAAAAAACCCAATTCAAAAAAAGGGACAATAAGAGAAAGAGAAAGAGGAGAAAGAAGGGTAAGACAGAAACTGAGATACCAAAGCCAAACCCTAACACTTTTGATGAAAAGTGAATGGCGGCACCTTCAACTTCTGACCTTATTTTCATTTTCTTTATTTTTCTTTGTTTAGGGTTTTGTGATTTAACGATGGAATTGGGGATTTCGCACTCAAGACCTCTCTCATTATAATCATCGCCCATTTCTCTCTTGCTTCCACAGAAACAGCTGAAGGCGCAGGACACCGAAACTAACCCACAGATATACATATATAGCAGCAGCATAGAGCCTCTCTACCATTTCTATTAGGGTTTTACCTTTCTATTATTTTTTTAATATAAATTATCTATTTTCCCTATTATTTTTTTAATGTAAAGTTTTTATTTCATTTTTTCTAAAAAAAAATGTTATTTCTTTTTATTAAAAAATAATTTAAGTTATGTTTAGACGGTGAGATTATTGCGAAATAAAGATTAAAAAAAGTTGAAGAAGTGGGAAATTTGATAGTGAAAGTAAAAGATTACTTTCAGACTCTTTTTAACAAAAATAGTTCATTTGAATTAATTTTCTCGAAGAAAATTAAAACTGTAATTGTATTTTCTAAATTACTCCTCTTTGAGAACTTCTTTTTTAAGAGTAGATAATTAAGAAATAATAACATTTGTTCTGGATTGGGCCACAACTTAATTTGTCATAAAACAACACCCAAAGGCCCAATACTCCAAGGTGTTTGAAAGAAAACCTACAGTTTCTTGTTGACACTAACACAATAGAAAAAAGGCACTAGGAGAGAATCACATCCATCGGATATGTACACGTTACTACGCTATCATTAAGACCTGACACTATTTTATAAATATTATTATTGTTCATGCACAATTACGGTAGATGTTATCTATCCAAAACCTCTATTTTGAATAGTGTTGTCCTATCAATCCAACCATCAGTTTCCCATCCACTCCAAATCTATATTAAATATGATAAAATTAGTTAACTTTTATTAATATTTAAGATAACATACATAAATTTTATGTTGCTTAGATTTAAGGCTAACAAAAATGTTATACTATTTTTTAAGGTATTTTAGTTAAATATTGTATAGGTAAAAAAAAAAAAGTTTCTAACAATTGTTCTTATACACACTCAACATAGCTTTACCTTTTGACGTGATATTTAAAAGATTTAATTATTTGATAATAATATGATGGCTTTTATGTGATAGACTAATTGATTAATTTATAAAACTTATGAACATTAAATTTTTTAATAAAATATATTTTTTTTCAAAAGTATCCTCTAATTATTAAGAGAGAGAAATATTTGATTTATGATTTATTCCATTTAATTAAGAATATTTTGTAAAAAATAATTAATGTATATTGTAGTTTGAAGGGAATCTTGTAATCAATTTTTGTTTGTACGTCATTATTTATTCCGCAGGTATAACTATAATGAATTTTAAGGCAAATGAAAATGTGATTCTTTTGGGGTAATGAATTTTGATTTGTATATTATATATTATGTTCTTTCTTCATGAAAAACTTATTTTGCATATTTAATTTTTTTTTATTAAAAACAAATGATATTTATCCATTTAACTAAAAAAAATATATCAATCGAGTATAATACAAATTTGTTAAAACGAAAATAATAGATATGCGAACAATTTTATAACATCGATATTAATAATATATGACGGCAAAATATTAATAAATTTAACAAAATTAAAGTGATTAAAAGATAATAATTTCAAATATACAACATTGACAATACTGGAACCATTGGTTGAATTTATCATCAAAGTTAATAATAGGAGGAAACCAAAAGTATTGTACCAAGACAACATTGCATGTGAAGTACGAAATAACACAAAAACACAACAAAAAAGATGCAGAAAAAATTTTACAATTCATGAGGTTTAATGGATTGAGTGTTCACATGTAGTAGTGTGTAAAGAATATCGGTCTTATTCCCAAAGTGTCACTTAGATGCCAACTTTTAAATCAGAGGTAGAAAAAAAATAACATTAAGATCATTCGCAATAGGGGTATTTTCCTTCATAAGCATCTTGTTAGATCAACACTCCATTTGGAGTTAGAAAAATAAGTTTTTTATAGAGATAAGTATTTATATAGATACTCTTTGTTTATTTTCTTATGGAGTTTACTCGATAAATGGTATTAAAATACATGAACGATTAAAATGTAATAATATAAAATTATTAACAGAACTCGTTAAATAAAATAATAAAGATACTGGATTAGAGAGATTTAATATTTATCAGCACTGTTGTTACAAAACCCGATTAAACATAAACATCCAATCCAAAGAAGAGAACTCTATTGTGGACCACCTAAGATTTAAAAGGTTTGTTATTTGAAATTATCCAAATAAGAGAACTCTGTTGTGGACCACCTGAGATGTAAAACAATTATTATTACTTAACTAATATCTCATTATAAAGCCCCATAGCCAAATTAGATTTTATATTTATTATATAATGCTTAAAATTATTTTTTAGAACCCATGATCTTCAATTCATTCGCCCCGTAGTTCAAATAAGTTTAAAACTCAAATTTGAATCTTAATTGCAATGATTTTTTTATCAAAACTTTACTTGCATCGAAGTTCGGATTACTAAGGCTTATATCCTTGACACCGAAAGGTTTAAAAAGAAGTTCATTGGTTCAAGAAAAAAATGTGTTTAAAAAGTAATAATTTAATCAAACTTGAAGCAATATTCTCCATTACGAATTATTTTTGTTTGGTACATTTGCAAGTTAATTTCTAATGTTCAATGTATCAACACATTCACTAATATTTTAACAAGCGATAGTTTATTTATTTATTTTTTGACAAATTTGTTTGGTTGATATCAAAGAATATAAAGTGATTAGACAAAATATATATATATATATATATATATATATATATAAATACGGCTAAGATCAGACTCTTCTATGTCAGCTAAAATCAGACTCTTAGCATGAAGCCATAAAGGTTAACAAATGAAAATGACTTGCGCACCCCCACACACACAGACTTTGCTGGATCAAGACCTAGAGACGCGAAAAATAAAATCGTACCAAAATGCTCAACTCAGAAAGAAACATGCAAAGTAAAGGATAAACAATATTTGGTCATTCAAGTTTAACATCAATATATGCCTTCTCCCACGCTAGAGATAATACAAAGGCTATCACTATTAAAGCAGTTTGCGCCACAGCAAGACAGTACCAATTGTCTAGTGAAACTAACTAGCTTAACATGATAATAAATTACCTGGGTGTATATTTAGAGGAACGGTGAGTTTGACAAAATCACAGTAACTGTAATTTTGTTGTGAGTTTGACAAAATCACCATAACATTGTAATTTTGTTGAAGTTTCAAAGAGTAGCTTTTATCAAAATCACGATGACTTACCGTAATTGTCATTCTCACTGCAAATCCAAACATGCACTTAAACTACACACAACCTTACATTTACAGCTCAACAAATATTCATGTGTGCTAACCAGATGCCATGCATAAATTATTCTCTCTCACAATGCAACATGTTATTCCTGCCATCAACAGCAATCACCCTTTCTGCAACAAAATCCATTGTAATATGACACTGTAATTAAAAGAGTACAGTAATAATCGGAAAGAGGGGTGATCATAAATCACTTGTTATTTCTAGAAAAGATTCAAAGAAGTAACACTTATGTGGCTGTTACTTTTAAGTAACTAAGGTACAACAGTCGGTCTTTGATTTCTTTCCTTTTTTTTTCCCCATGTTCTTCTAGAAATTGCAGTAACCAAAATAAAGTAATAAAGTTGTATACAAACCTTCACAACTTTCCCTTCTTGCGTCTCCAATGGTTCAACAAAAACTTAACTCCTTCTTGCAAAGTTGCTCTCCTTCCCTCTTTATAGTTCCATAATTCAGAGGTTACATATCGCCCACTAGGATTATATTCATTAATCTCATTTAAAGCTGCCACCACAGCATCATATGCCCTTTCCCCCACTTCTTCTCTCAGTCCATTCAGCTTTTCATCGTCATCTTTAATAAATTCCTGAATCGAATAATGAGTGAAACCAGAAAACCAAGTGCAAGCGTTAAGGAGTTTCACCAAATCAGAAACAAATGAAGGATAATTGTAAACTGAAATGAATATGAAACCATGGTACAAATAAAATTGCAATATTAGAAATAAAATGTTCTAAATCAGTAGGGAAAAATGAAAGTCAATGGTGCACTTCTGTCCTTGTTAAATTAATCATCAATGGTGACCAAAGCATATCATTAAGATCTCCAAACTAACTTTCTAAATATAGTCACCAGTGATCTAAGAAATCTTCCAAAATAGTTGGATAAAGGGAAATTAACTATAAGTGACATCCAGAATTTACCAAATATATATCCCACCTCATTTTTCTATATTCCACCCTTTCTCTCCAGTCCTTGTTTTTGTTTCACACAAACTAATTTCCTCCTCCCACTACCACATGTTTTGGTATTCACTCATACTCTATCAGCAATACTACTCCCATCCCATCACCTTCCCTGTATAACACACTGTAGTAACAAGGATCTTTCATATTTGAACACAGCATATCTACAACTTTGGCAGAGTATTTTACTTTATGTTGTTCAAACTTTCCAGGTTTACAGTTGCTTCTCAGGGAATTCATACTCCAAAGTTAAAAATACAGTTATTGACGCCTATTCTTGGTTGTCTAGTCAACAGAAATATTCACTATCTACATGAAGAGGTAATAAAGGTAATAAAAAATTAACCAAATTTGGTTAAAAAGTGATTATGTAATGAAGCAAGTAGAATTCAGGATAATTTTATGGAAAATAATAATATATGTTTAGCATAAACATACTTTTGATTTCCCGTCAATCGTGACAACTTTGAATGGATGCCAATCTGGGTCCTTTAGATACTCTTCCCACAATGAACATAGTTCTGAAGCTTTGTCTTCAGCTTCCTCCTCATTATATCTTTTCTTCATAGCTTCGAGGAATGGTCCAGTGTCAAGTTCTCCCATTCTCTTCACACCAATTTGGGCACGAGTTGCTATCTCTTTAATGGCCTACAAGATAGAAAAAACGTTATTACTAAATCTATCAAATAATATTGAACAGTAAAATGAACAGCAAAGCATTGAAAATTGCAAGAATTTTTCAGAAAACCAAGTCCATTATAAAAGTAATGTAACACACAAGCATTGAATAATGAATATTGACAGTACACAATGACTATTTGCTCTCATCTGCATAATCATATGGACCACTCAACATTTTGTCTAATATAAGTCAATTAGATGAAATAGATGATATGAAGAGATTGTACTTTTACTCAACTCACTTTTGTTTCCTTGCACAAAACCATAAAAGTTAATCACATATATTTGACCGAATAGGAAAAAAGAAGAGGAAGAGGAATGCTATACACAAACGCACATAAACCACAATTGTGTTTCATATAAGACTTTAAACAGGCAAGAGATTTATTTTATTTCTGAAAAAGAACAGGCCAATGGGCCAAATAATTAAAGTATGAAAGAATCGTAAACCTGTCCCCCTTTAAGATGTATCTGGAAAAAAATACTTACATTAATCAATTCTTTTCGAGCATCCTGCAGCTCATCATTACTCTTACGTTGCTTAATGATTAGTGTTTGGTACAGTGCCTCTACATCTTCAAGTGACTGTATCTTTTCCCTTAAATCCATATGCAAAGCATCAACCTTCTTCAGAACTTCTACATCTTCATCATCTTCTATGTGCTTCAACACACTTAGTGATCCTTTTAGTTGCTGAATCTCCAATTCCAGCTTTTGTTTCATATCCAATTGTCTCTCAAGCTGAATGATCTTAGCATGGAGTTTTTCCTTTTCTCTCTGTATAAATAGATATTCAAATAGCATAAATACTATGCTACTCCAAAACCTGACAAGCAAACTTTTGATCATTAACAAAGCTAAAAGATAGGTTATATGAACCTTTTGATCTTCAGCCAGTTTCATAACATTTTGATCTGCTTTTTGTTGCTCCAGAGAAGCCATCTGAAGAGAGCTATTTTTCATTGCATTCTGCAAAGACAACAAATACCAGCAGAGTTAAACAAAGCCTTCTACAAGCTTCTGAAGCAAAGTATTATTTTAAATGACTTCAAAGACACAATAAGAACTATTTTATGTGAAAATATTAGTTTATAGTGTCCTTATGAAAGATCATCAGGCTATCTATATATATTTAATAGTAAGTGGAATGGAATGAGATGAAGAATGAAGTGAAATGGAATAGGCACTCCTTTTTTTGATTTTTTTTACGATGGAAAGGACAAAAAGACTTGTTCCTCCCATATGAACAATAATTTGTCATAAAAACCATATGAATAATAAGCAATACCTTAAACAAAAAACATGTTTCTTTAATATAAATTTTACAAATCCCAATCATGGTATGCTATAGGGGATGGAGCAAAATAAAGCACTATACCTCCTCCATCTCTTCTGCCAACTTTTTTCTTTCAGTTTCATTATGTGCATCACGCTTTTCCAATTCAATTTTCCGTGACTCAAGCTCCCTTTTCTGAGATTCCAGTTGCGATTTAAGCTTTTCATGATCGTTAAAAATCCTTTGGAAGTGATCCTTAGCACTTGTCTGTATTTTCTTTATCTCTAAATACAGAGAAATCATTGCATAAAACGTTGTTGTTACAAAAGATAAAAAAATTTAAAATAATAATCAATTCTTAAAATTGTAAAATACAATTCCGGCATAAGGATCCCCCCTAATTGTAAAATTTATACTAAACCCTTTGGTCCATAAACCAACACTCTGGCAGTTGCTCGTGAAACCAAAGCACCGGCTGCACTGCATACTCGACCTTCTAGAACTAGACACAAATTAGAAACACGAAAACTAAACACCCACAACCAAAATAACAGAAGTCCTAATCCAAATTAGTGAAAAATGACTTACGCTCGATAAATGTAGATACCTTCATTATAAGCTTGAATGAGCTGATCTTTTTCTTCCATAGCAACATTCATTTTGGCTGTAGTCTCGGTGCATCTTGCTTCAATCTCATGTAAGTGCTTGTTTTTTACCTGAATAATGTTGGTCAAGTTGGACACAAGTTTATCCTGCCTCCGAGCTTCTTCTTCCATAAGTTCAGGTATGGTTTTGATGTCACCCATCTTTCGCAGATTTTCCCCAATGATATTGTTCCTTTTGTAATCATCTGCTCGAGCAACCCATGCATAAAGACCCGACTTCGGCTCCGAACTAACAAACCAATCCTTTTTCCCATGATGTTCTAATACATATGCTTTTTCAAATGCCAATGCATTATCTAAGCCAGGCCAGTTTTTATTGAACTCTACAATGGCAGTTCCAGAGTGACCTCGGAAGTTCCATAGAGGACTTACTCGAACTGGATTGAAACCCCTACTTTTGTACTCATCCCTAAGCTTGGAACCACTGGCCCCAACAGTACGCCCATCTGCGGCCCGACTAGTGGGAATATTAACTATAATTCCGAACCAAGGCCACACAAACTGCTCATCAGAATCAATAGCATTGTCAGTTTTATCAGCCGGTTCTGGTTCCGATGGAGCATCTACACTCATAAGATCCTTTTGCAAATATTTCACTAAAGCCAAATGAGTTGCCTTTTCTCTTGCCTTTCTCTTTTGTGAACTACTCTGACCCACCCCAGAAGCATGTTGCAGGAGTTCATTGTACAAATAATCCCGTTTTCTTTTCTTAGGGCAGTATGGACAAGTGAACTTCTCATCCGAGGTTTTCACATTCTGACTTCCATTTTTCAGTTCTTCATAACATTTATCTTCATAGTCACTTATTTCAGATTCACTTATATCAGTATCCTCGTCAGAGCTGTGAGCCATTCCCACTTCACCTATATACCACCTGAAATACCATTAAGTGTTAGTACTTGGTACTAACTGTTGTTCTGTTGCTTTTGCTTCACAAATTAAGGGCCTGTTTGATTATACCTTTTATAAAGAAGTTTTTTATTTCTAAAAGTGAACAAAGAACAAAATTGGTCCTTTCTTAATTTTTTTTAAAACAGAAAGCTGTTTTTAGAAAAACTAACCAAACATACCCTAATTAGTAAGTTCAAGCCCAAAGTGGAACAGAGTTTACTGCTACCAATTGCTCAATTACTTCGAAAATTTAGAAATTAGAACGTTCCTTCAAATGTGTGACTGAGACTGAATACTAGATAAGAGATCAGACATAAAAGCACACAACATCAAGAAATAAATAATTTCAATTCATTGAAATAAAAAAAGACGAATAGTATAATGTCCGAAACAGTTCACATTAATAACATGCATTAAGTCTCCTACAGTCAACATTGAAGCACAGAGACGTTCTTCGCCAATAATGCAGTAATCAACAATTAACAAATTTCTCCTCGTAAAAATTCTAAAATAAAAAAGATTAAAATAACATAATCAGTATCGCCACTTTATGTCTGATTCATAATTTCCACTGCTCAAACAATTGTCAAACCCCTAATGCAGTTCATAATTAAAATCATACTGAGAGAACTTAAAAAAAAAAAAAAATATATATATATATATATATATCAAATTAAAAATAAACAACTGAATATGCAAAAAAAAAGTGCATGAAGTCACATATCAAACCTAAAAATCAATTCAATTCATCCACAGCTTGAAATTGAACGAAATTAACAGTGGAAAGTAACAGAAAGAAAAATAGAAAGTGGAAAAACGCAAAAGCGAAATGTAGAAATGGATTTTGACGACTTGGATGGAAAATGCGGAGAAATTTTCACCTATGAAAAAAATTGGAAGTTCTCCGAAGGTGGATCTGGAGTAAAGTAGTGTGAGCTAACGCTCTACGAGCGAGGAATCTGAAGAACACGATGATGAGGTAGTGATTTAGGGATTTGACAATGGAATCTCTCTGCTATGTTCAGCTATAGTACTTCATGCACTCACTGCTCCGCTAGGGGAATGTTACAGTGCAGTAAGGTCTTGCTCCTATTCGTGGTCTCCACTTCGAAAATATCAGCACGCGTAGGGATGCCACGTGGCGTGTGGAGAAGTGGGTGATGATTTGGTGGTTTTTGATTGGAGAGTGAAATACAGACCCGGTGGTGCGAGTGCGTGATAGTGACACATATGCATACAAAATGTCTCGGGACTCGGACACTTGTTATTACCGTTTTCAATGTACACGGACGACAACAAGAGGAAGTTATTATGCAAATGTGCGGAGATCTGTCAAAATAATACGTTGTAATCGAATGTAAATATAAAATAATTTTAGATTACGATGTATATTATTTTCTTTTTTAAAATTTCACATAAAATATATTTTAAATTATTAAATTATTTATTTGTAATAACTAATTGTTATTTATAAATATATTTTAAATTATTAAATTATATCAACATCAAAATAGTTAATTGTTATTTATAATAACTATTAATATTTAACATTTTTTTATTTATTAGCCATCAAAAAATACTAATAAATTTAAAATCTCCTCACAAATGAAATTAAAGAATAAAGACTATACAA
This sequence comes from Cicer bijugum, assembly GCA_037974875.1. Taxonomy (NCBI): domain Eukaryota; kingdom Viridiplantae; phylum Streptophyta; class Magnoliopsida; order Fabales; family Fabaceae; genus Cicer; species Cicer bijugum. Next base: position 807,799 of record JBBPBT010001311.1, on the reverse strand, counting down.
AAATATTGTAAAGTTATTTTATACAACAATTTATTACCATTTTTGGTTGATGCATTGACAATGTATTACAATTTGTCAACAATTCAAATAATTGTACAATTTTTATTTTTTATTTAATTTGTTAAAAGATTATCGATTGTTAGTGTAAAATAATATTACTTTAACAATTTATATAAGTAAATCTCGTGAATTTAATGTATCCATTTTATGTGTGACACACACTAAAAACTAATACAATTCATGTTATTTTAAAATGATCTATTTGCTTTAATTAGTTATATCTTGAAAGATAAAATTTACACACATTAAATATATATAAAAAATAAATAAAGAAATAATGCAAGTTTGAAATCATGTCAAAGCATACCAATAAACTATTAAATGTCAATTAAATATTTTAATTGTGTCAATCTAGTATAGGTCATATATAAATTTACAATATTGTTTCCCACACCCCTCATATTTCTTCCCATACTCCTAATTTTTTTTTAAAACCCAATATATCCAAAATGCTATTCCCTCTTTATTCAATTAAAACACTATTGAAACACCTTCTTCAACCTTCTTCAACCTTCATATTCACTAACTTCCATATTCAAACTTCTTCATTATTCCTATTTTTCATCATTCTCATCATTCACGTGAATCTAAACAAGCAGGTAAGTATTTTGAAGCTGATTTTTTTTTTTTCCAAATCTGAGTTTCGTACGTGAACTTATTTCACGTACCTTCACGTGAACTGAATTCACGTAGCTAATAAGATGAAGTTTGTGTGATTTTATAAAATACGTGAAATGAGATTACGTATGCATACGTGAACCCAATTCACGTAACACACAAGTGAATTGAATTCACGTGTACATATGTGAACTCAGTTCACGTAGAAGGAAGGAAAATGTACATTTTACACGTACGTGAACTCAGTTCACGTACGCATTGTAAGTTCACGTAGGCCATTTTAAACATGCCATTTTTTGAATTTTTTTTAGGGTTTAGGAATGATTATATTAATGTAATTTATTGGATGCAGTTAAATGGATGAAGGGGGTTACATTATATTAATGTAATTTATTGGATGCAGTTAAATGTAATTTATTAATGTAATTTATTGAATGCAGTTAAACGTACGTGAACTCCATGACCATTCTACGTGAACTCAGTTCACATACGTGAACTCCAATCCCATAAATCCTTCCTACGTGAACTCAGTTCATGCCCACATACGTGAAATGAGTTAACGTATTGAATCTCAGTTCACGTACATCATCAAGTTCATTAAACCCACAAAACTCTAAACCTAGAAAATCCATAAACCCATAAAACCCAGAAAACAATCATCAACCCAGACTGTGTTGAAGAAGCTTAAAAATGAAAATGATGAACCAAAAATGAAAATGATGAAGGTTAACCCAAAAACAAAAATGGTGTTGCTCAAAAACCAAAAATGAAAATGATGAACCCATAATTTCTTGAAGAAGCTTAACCCAAAAACCAAAAACAACAATGGCTTACTCAAGATGATGTTGAATGTGCTGAAGGTTGAAGAAGGTTTAGTAAAGGTTAAGGTTAGGTTTAGTGAAGATGAAGGTTAGATTGAAGGTTGAAGAAGGTTGAAAAGTGTTTTAATTGAATAAAGAGTGAAGGGCATTTTGAGTATTTTAGGTTTAAAATTTTTTTAGGGGTGTGGGAAGTAATATGAGGGGTGTGGGAAGCAATATTGATAAATTTATCATAAAAAAACATATTTTCTTAAAATAATAGACCATGTGTTTAAAAACTGTTTTGTTACTTTAAAACGTAAGAATATGCTACTTCCAAAAAATAAATTACCATATGCTACTTTCATTATTCCTCTACGTAACATAAAATTAAAAGGAATATATCGACATACGCATCCAACAGTGAGCCCATCCAAAAGTTTCTTTTCTAAAATGACTCTTTTTGAAATTAGAAGTTGGCAGGTGGTGTATCTTTTGCATTTAACTCATACATAGGGATCACAATGGGTAGGGTTTGGGTAGGGTACTATAGTACCCGTAGCCATACCCGCAGTTTAAAAAAATACCCATGCCCGTACCCTCTTGGGTATCAACTTTAATGCCCGTACCCTTACCCTCTGGGTACCTAAGTGCCCGTACCCATACCCATTACTCACATTTTAACTAAAATAAATCGATAAATAAATATTATTTTATGATTAAATTTAAAAAGGGTAAATACCATCTATAGTCCCTTAACTTAATTTCAGTTAACGTTTTAGTCATTTATCTTTTTTTTTCCGATTTAGTCCTTTATTTTAATTTTAAGTGACAATTTAATATTTTATGTTTTAAAATGTTAACAATGTTATCATTTTTTTTACAAAAATTCATCAAAATTTTCAAACAAAACTCATAAATTTAGTTATATTCTTTAATATAAAATAAACTTTATCAAATTTGTAACTCAAATCTTCATATAAACTCATATTTGTCATTCTTTATTTGATACTGTTAGAGATAAAAATATGAGTTTATTTAAATATTTAAATTATAAATTTGATGAAATTGCATTATATTGAGGATGATAATTAATTTTATGTGTTTTGTTTGAAATTTTTGATGAATTTTTTGAAATTTTGCAAAAAATAAGGATAAAATTGTTGATATATTAAAACATAAAAGATCAAATTCTCACTTAAAATTAAAATAAATGACCAAATCGGGGAAAAAAAAAGATAAAAGACTAAAACGTTAACTTAAATTAAGTTAAGGGACTATATGTGGTATTTACCCATTTAAAAATTATCCAAATATCATAAATTAAATCATAAAATATTATAAACCAAAATATTTTCTAACTCAAAATATTTCAAGTGAACACTCGTTACAATACAGATTCAAATATCTATAATAATATTTTATGAAGTTGCAAGTCTTACCACAATATTATTTGAGATCAGTAAAAACAATTTATAAGTTGCAAGTATAATAATAAAGACACAATTAATAAGATATAATTTTTAGTTATAAAGTCACAATTATTTAATTATTCATCATAATCAAATTCTTAAAAAGTTTACAAACGTTTATCTTTTGATTTGATTATAAATATTGTAATGGTCAAATGATATTAATAGATATTAAAACATAAAGAAAAATAATTAATTAAACTAAATATTAATATAATAAATAATATATTTATATAAATGCAAGTGCGACCCTACCCATTGTGGGTTTTTTTTCGGGTACCCACTAGATCTGAGTCTAATTGTCATCCCTACTCATAAAAAGTTATAGTAAACTTTTTTAGTAATATGCACGTATGGGAATAGATTTGGGTAATTGGGCATAAGTATTAGTGAATAGATTAATTTTTATAGTAGTATTTTTTAAGAAATTTATTGATCAAACCACATTATCCTAGTATTGATCAAACCACATTATCGTTTCGTTTTATTACGTGATATTTTCATAAATATTAAATTTATGTGTGAAAAAGTTTTTCAATCAATGGTAATACAAATTAAATCCTTTAGTAGAATATACAACAAATATATTTATACGGCATGAAACTGACTAATTTTGAAAAATCATTCACCGTCCATATGATTAACGCCATTTAGACATAGCACGATAAAAAAAAAATGTACATCATAAGCATGAATCTTAAGGGAGAACATTATTTTTTTCTATTTTGTTTTTAACCCTCTTATACATAAGGATGGGGTCCCAACGGTAATCCATAATTTGGTGGGAGGTAAGTAAAGTTCAATTAAGAGGTTATCTCAATCATAATTTGATTATAAAGGATAACATTTAGACAATGATGAGTAAAAAATTTCCATGCTGCCCGTAACATGAAAATTGTGATTGGTTTAGTGCGAGTTAACATACATTCATCAATATAATCATACATTGTTACTATTAAAACAACTTTTACATAAGATATAACTCACAATGCATTTTCTCTTGTTCTCACTTTCATATTTACAGAAGGATGGATCCTAGTGATGAGAAAGAAATGTTGGCATGGAAAGAAGCATTTTGGCATGAAAATTTGTACAACAAGTCAACAACTAGGCATGCCATATAGGATCATGAATATAGAAGCACCCTCTCTCTAGAAGTACCTTCTCCACTTAAAGATTCATCAACACTTTTTCCATTTTGTTCTAAACCACTGCTATTTGAGCTATGACCATTTATTTTGATGGTTGTTTGATGTTGAGACTGAGAGCTTCCAACTCCACCGATAGTGCTATTGGATTCCTGAAGTTGTTCCAACGATCTCACCACTACATCTATGCTTGGTCTATATTTTTGTTCTACCGACAGACATTGAATTGCAATGTGTGCTACTTTCATTGCTTCATGCGACGAGTATTGACCTTCTATACGAGCATCCATGACTTGAGATATCTTGCGCCTGCTGACAAGCAATGGCTTGGCCCATTCAACTAACATATGCTCCCCGGACGGCCTATTTTTATCCAATGCGCGTTTGCCTGACATAATTTCCAAGAGAACAACACCGAAGCTGTATACATCACTCTTTTTGGTTAGGTGACCTTCACATAAAAGACGAGAAAAAAAAAGTTAGGACTGAAATTGTAGGCTATTTATTTATTTATTTATTTATTTATTCTGTTGTTATAAGATGCAATTATCAATGCCGACTATAGACCTTAATATAGTTAGGAGTTGCAGCACATAATAGTTGAGGAAGATAGATGTATGAAGGATGAATTAAATGTCAAATTGAACAAGTAGGGAGCCACTTTTTACTAGTAGTTTCAGCATAGTAGAATTGACAGTGTAATAAAATGCTCATTCACTATGTGTACAGTTTGATCATATGATGAAATATGTAAGTAAATAGTATGCAATAGTAACTTGCTGATACTAGCTTGAAAAAGATTGAGATACCTGTGGCTAGATACTCAGGAGCTGCATAGCCTGGGGTGCCCATTATCCTTGTAGAGACATGGCTTTTACCACCTTCTGGTCCATCTTTTGCCAACCCGAAATCAGAGAGTTTTGCATTATAGTTCTGGTGTCAACAAAAAAGGAAGTTTACAAGCCAGTCTAACAAGTAATCTCTCTAACTCTAAGCTTGTATGATCAATGCAGTCCACTTACATTATCAATCAAAATATTAGAAGTTTTGAAGTCTCGATATATCACTTCGACTTCATCGCTGTGAAGAAACGCAAGACCCTTAGCAGCATCAATAGCTATCTTCATACGGATTTTCCAAGAGAGTGGCTGAAAGTATTCTGATCCATAAACATTAGGTTGATATGAGATTTTTAGTAATTTTATATACTAACTAGTAAATGAAGTCAACTAATAAAAGAACTTGAAAAAAGACAATAATGGAAGGGGGAAATTGAATAACATACTTCTAAACAAATGATTATCCAAACTTCCCTTGGGCAAAAATTCGTATACCAAAATCCGGTAGTCATCCTCTAAGCAGTAACCAATCAGTTTCACAAGATTAGGATGATGCAGCTGTCCTAGGTAATTGATTTCTGTCTATAAAGTACAAGGTTAATTAGTCACACCATATTTACTACAATAAACAAGTTTCCTGAACTAATTTGACATTTTCCTAACTTCAAAAACCAATTAAATTAACTATTACTGAGCCTAAATGAGACTCACCAACCATTCACTATGTCCCTGATTGCTTTCTTGGTTAAGCCTCTTAACAGCAATGACAAAACCTGTACCTGGTTTAGTAGGGGCTAGTGTGCGCCCATCGATCCATCCCTTAAATACAGAACCAAATCCACCTTCACCAACGACACTATCCGGACGAAAGTTCCTTGTAGCAGTTCTTACCTCATTGAAAGTGAAACACTTCAAACTGTTGGATTGCAATATCTCACCCTCACTCCTAGAAGTTAGAAGCATAGATGAAGAGGACAACTTGCTACTTAAACCACTTGAAACATCGTCTTCTTTCCTACCAACCTTTGAATTCATACCTGCTCATTTCAAAATAAAAATATGAATTAACTTGTTAGGCCATATTCTATCAACAATCTTTCTACTAATAATACTAATCCTATAATTTAATTTATACAGTTCTCTTTTACAATAGAAGAGAAGAAGGTAGAATAACATAATTGCAATTATGTAATACATTGGATATCAGAAATACATGAAGAGGAAATAAAATTTCTTACATTCACTTGAAGAAAAATTTCTGTATTATTGATTTTTCCCTCACTCTTTTTCTACCTTTCACCTATAAAACCAACACTTACGAAATCACGATCGTCATGTTCGAGAACTGCGCGAATTACATCTTTCAAACTTATTTTCATTGAATTGTATGCTAAATTTATTTGAACACATATTTTTAGTCCCCATGGCAGAGACTACCTAACCTAATGCAAAATTTATTGTCACAAATTTAAAGTATATAAAGAGTAATTGATTTAAAGACACTAGGAAGATCCTCAATTCCTCATAGCTAGAGAGGATCTTTGATTACCCCCTCAATTTTGAAACAAACTTTCCTCAATCAAACCAATATTATGGTTCTATTTTTATATATTACTTTTGTTATAATTAAGATATCTACACTAAACACAACATAACTCATCACATATTTCTTCTCTTTCAAGTCTTTACGCAGCAAAATTGATTATAAAAAATGCATATTGAATCATTCAGAACTCAAATCCAAAAGATCTTTAAGCAAATATAGCTCAGATAGAAACTGATCTAGTAAGAAAGTTAAATAAAAAAAAGAAAGGGGGAAAAATAGAATTAAAAGAATGATACCATTATGTGTAGGACTTTCAGCTTTGACCTTTGCACTAAAGCAGCAACCCATGAACATAGAACTAATTCAACAACACAGAAATGTTGGATTCTTTTTGTCTCTTGCTTTCAGTGCAAACAGAAGAGCAACTACAAGTAGAAATTTTCAATTTTTGATGGATAGAAGTTTGCAAGAGCAAGACGTTGAAAGAGAAGAAAGGATATATACACGTGTGAAAACAATGACTTTTGTACACATGCATGAAAGGTTCACCCAAGGACATAACTGCAAATTTAACACCAGTTTTATTTGTTATTGTGTATTATAATAAGCAGGTGTTTGAAAAGTAGTTTGGGGTGTGAATGGGGTTCTTTGAAAGTTACTTTGTTAGACCATCGAGAAGCATAGTCCTCTCTGCTACCTTAATTGGCTGCTATCAATATTATATATATGCTTTATTAACATTTCACCGGTATTCATTTTTATCGATAAAATAGTAAAATTAATAGTTTTTATTCAATAAATTAAATATACAAATTTTCAAAAAAATTAAAAAAATGTTTGATATTTCATTGAATAAATTTAGTTGACTGTATAATATATACATTAAAATACAAGTAAATTTAATTATAATTTTGGTTTATATATTTTTATTATTCACAAAATTAATTTATTTATTATAAAATATTTTGATTTTAATTCTCTATCAAATGATAATATAATATGTTTTAAATATACAATTTAATGATATAAAATCATTTAAATAGATTAATTTTTTTATATATTATTAATTAAATAATTATTAACAACAAATATTCAATTTTTTACTTGTTCATTATGAAAGAACTTTTTCTAAACTACTTTTGAAGGAGGTGAATAATAAGAGTAAACATGAGGTTGTGGGTAGGGTAACACTTATAAATTTACTAACGTGACTAATTTTTAACTGCAACATAAAGTCTTTAATATTATGTTGCAACATAAGTCTCACATAAAGTCTTTGGAAAATTGAAAAGACTAGTTATATATGTTTTTCATAAAATATTCATAAGAAATTGTCAACAATAACAATCAACTCGTATTATACACAAATAATATTGACAATATTATGTTCAACTTATTAATATTATGTGGGTATTTTTTTAAATAATTGTTTTTATAGATTTATTAGATCTTCATTCGTCTCTAGCGATTTGAATACTTTAAATTTGATCTATTATCTTTTATTGTTGAATCTATATATCTTTTATCTAGGTATCAAAACCACCAAAACTAAATATCAATTATTTATGATATATATAAGTATTTCTCAATTCTCTCTAATGTTTTTTTTTCTTCTGTAATTATATCATGTTTAGTCTTTTCACCTTACTACACAACATTTTTATCTTTGCTACACTTATACTTATTCTATGCTGGTGTTTGATCATCCAACACTCAATCTCATTAAGTAAGTCCTTAATATTGTAGTGACCCAGCCATCACTGATTATAGTAAATAGATTGCTTGTAAAGTCTTATGTAGTCTTTTCTCAATGACTTTTTCTCATTACTTCATGGTAGACCTCATAAGTTTAATTATCCCTATCTATCTCTATGTGCCTTCAAACTTGTTTGACCTTTAATGAGCCTGCCAAATCCATTTTACCTAGATTTAGAGCCGTTAAAAAACCCTAAACTACAGAGTTTTTTTAATTTTTTTTTATTAAACATCTATTATTAAACTTTTATTAAAATAATTTTTTTAAAATTTTAGCTCATTATTTCATGGGATTTAAGGGAGGGAATTCTAGAAACTTAAAACCTCTAATATTTTGTTAATTTTGAGATTTTTTTTTTGTTGAAAATTTTTTAAAATTGTTTTATTCGAAAAACATTAAAAAATATTTTTTTTTCTCAAAAAATCGTGAGAAAAATAAACAAAAATATTCTAAAAAATTTATAAATAACTTTTTATCAAAAAAAAATGAAAATCTTTTATCGAAAAAAAAAAGAAATTTTTATTAAAAAAAATCAGATATTTTTATTGAAAAAAATAAAAAATAATTTCTCTAAAAAAATTGAAAAACTTATTTCTAAAAAAACGATTATTTTTTTAAAAAAGTTGACCTATAGACCCACTAAACCCACAAAATTTAGAGGACTTTTAGTTTTTGGAACCTTATTTTTTGAGCCTTTTAAATTATTAATTTTTTTATTCCTCTAATACGAAGACTAAAGTCTATAATTAGGAGAGATTGTGAAATTTGCACTCTACCTAAGCTGTTTTAATCAAAAAAAACTAGTAATACATTCACCTAATATGCTTATTGAGTAATAACATTTAATTACTTTTGAATTATTTTTAGAAACACATACTAACTACAAAGCTTGATGACAAATTAATGTTGATCACCGTTAATTTTAAAATTTTCGATTCGAATTCAAGGAACGATTTCGTATTGGCCTTCTATATGAGAATTCGTGACTTTGGAAGATTTTGTGTTTGCTGACGTGCAATGCCTTGGCCCATTTAACTAAACTAAGCTCCTCATATGACCTATTCATATCAATAGGTTATTTTATCTCTTTTTAAAAAGGAGGGGATCCAACTACAACACATTTGAACGACGGCTGTTGGCGTCAACGGCGTGGCACATCGCCGGTGGCTATTTTTGGTTGACACTAAAAGAGAGATGAAAGAGGTTAATTCACTTAGTTGCAGAATTTTATTTATTTATTTACAGTTCATTTGTGTTAAAAATTTTATTTTAGATAAAATAGTGGACACGTGGCTTTATTCAGTAAATCTGATTAATCACACGGATGAGATTGAGTGACAGGGATGGTGCCTTTCCTGCCTCAAATAGGCAATCCGGATCCTAAAACTATATACATCAACCTTTTTTTTTCCTCTCTTTATCCATACACCATCTTTTATGCTACCTAAAAATTAAATAAAAAGGTTCGGAGTGATATTGTACTTCAATATTGATTTACATTATGTTGTACTAATTAAGATGGAAGAATCATTGCTGAGGTAAAACCTTCTAAGTCCTAATGCTAATCCACTATGTGCAAGGTATGATCATATGGTAAAATAGGAAAACAGTGACTTGAAAAAGCTTGAGATACCTGTGATGAAATATTGAGGCTCTTGCATAACTAGGGATGTCCATATTTGGAATTGTCCAGCAAATCATATCACCTTCTGATCCATATCTTTCCAATCCAAAATGGGATAGTTAAGAAAAGGAATCTACAAAGTTGGTCTAAGTAGTAAACACTTCATTTCCACAAATGATGAGACTTTTTTTTATAAAAATATCGAGATTTTGTATTTTTTCAAAAGCAATGGAAACTACCCACATTATTTACAAGTTCTTGAAATAAAAGGGAAGAAAAGCATGGAAGGTTACTTAGGTGGCACTGGCACACTCTTCTCCCCTGTTTCTTAAAATGGATATTTTGAAAGTGAAGTCGGTTCCATCACATTGTTTCTTTTGAGCCAATGAGTCCAGTAGTGTTATAAGAATGAAAGGGTAACGCGGTTTCGAAAATCCTTTCTCTTTTTGGATATATAATTTTATCAGGAAATAACGGAAACCTTGGGAATAAAGCAACGAGAGAGCTGTGAAATGATTGTACAACATTTGGCACCATTATTACTCTTCCTCCATACTCCGATTTATCCGAATTCACAATTTTTTAGATGTGGTCCCGAGTTACACTTTCTCAAATATAAATACCACGACTTTTGTTAAATTAATTTCAAATTGATTTATAGTTAATTAACAAAGTTACAATATTGTTTTTCTCTATACTTTTTTTTTTCTTTTTTACTCGTGTAAATAAATAAAAATATTGTTTCACACATTTATTATTTTTATTAATAGAATAAATTTTTATTTTATGAATATAGTGTTGTCATCCATGTTCTTATAACTCTTATTTAGTAGTGAGTCACCGGGTCTATTCATTGTTGCGGGTGAATCTTTTCCAACAAATGAAAGAGAGATAGAGAGAAAGAAAATTGAAGTGAGATAAAAGTAAGAAACTGAAGAAAAAAAAAATGATAAGAGAGATAGATGGTGGAAAGAGAATAATTCGTTGGTTTATCATGATCTTGTTTCTATGTTTTATCTCATATTTTTTCATATCAATTTTTACTTAATTGTTATATAAATTTTGCTGAGAAATTTCTTTGGCATGTATAATTATCATATGGTTATTTGTTTATTCTTGTTAAATTTGGAAGAACTTAACAATGAAGCTTCCCTTAAAAATTGCAAAAGTGTGACTTCCTTGAATCATTGTATATGATAATTTGTAATAAAATTCTCGAAAACCTGATAATTTAATAATTTAGTATCTCTAAAGGATTACACAAAAGATAAATTTCATACATAAATA
>JBBPBT010001311.1:779494-796381 GCA_037974875.1 Cicer bijugum | reverse complement strand
TATAAAATATCTCAATAACTATATACCTGATGAGATTTGATTAAATATATGTGTAGAATTTTAATTGAGAAATTATCCCAATTAAACTTATTACCAAATTTTTGTATTATTTAAAAAATTTATCATTAAAAAAATGTAAGATTAGAAAATTTAAACAAACATTACAAAATAAATATCTGAAAACAAATAATAGATAAATTAGTCATCAAAATTGTGGACATCAATAATTGTCTCTAAATTTTATAAATTAACAAATACATTATTAAAATTTGTAACACACAATAGCTAAAATGGTTGATCAATTTTTTTTAAATAGTTAATCAATTAGTTTTTGTTGTTAGGTGTTATGATGTACAAGTTAAATAAACAGGCAAAGAGTTTCAAATATATTAAAAAACAATATATTAAATAACGCGTAAAGATACATTTTAGTCCATATAAATAGTGAGTGACACACATTAAACACTCATCTAAGAATGTTTGAAAATATATTTAAATCATACCTACAATAACATCTTGAAAATTGCAAGAACTACCATACTAAGTTAGACATTTGTTGATGTATTGTTCTTGAAGTTGTGATTTTATTATTTTGTTGTACACTTGAAAGGGTCAAAAGTCGAGGAGTGGAGTAGGCACATCAACCGTACAACTCTATCACAAGATCACTGTGCAGAATCATTTTTAAGAGCAAACTACTGTCATGTAAAAGACATTGTCTGACAAAATGGCAAGGATTCATTACTTGGTCAAATAACGTTTTCCATCTCAAAACACAACCATTTCTCTCTTTCTGCTCTTTGTCCTTTAAACACCTCGTCTATTCATCACACACAAATCATAGAAGAAAGAAGAAAACAGGGAAGGCATTTTTTTGTTACTTCTGATTTCTAGCCACAAACATCACCAAAAAATGTCAACAAATAATGAAAATGAGTTATTAAAGATTGAGGTATATCCCTGCGTTTTTTAATCTTTTTTAATCAATTCATTGAACTTTTTTATGGCTAAATTTATTTGCATTATGTCTGATATGTATTTATTTGTTAATAACTGTACAGACTTTTGTTCTCAAAGTACATATGAACTGTCAAGGGTGTAGGACCAAAGTCAGGAAATTAATCAGAAAAGTTGAAGGTAAAGTTTAATTTTTTATATTTATCTTTAAGAAGTTAGAACCATTGTGTATAAGTTTCCGTTGTCATATAATGGGAAAATTGTTTTAATTATCAGTTATATGACCTACAAAAGGATGTTGGAAGAAAAATAAAAGTTGCAAACAACATATGTCATGTCATAAACAAATTATAAATATAATGAAAATATGGATAAGCATTGAAAATTGAATACTAACAAGTAACAGGCCATTGGAAACGTAATTAACTTATGAGGTTATATTTATTTTACAGAAAGATACAACTTTGTTAAAGCAAACATGTTGATTTTGATTGAATTCATTTTATAAAATTGATTTTGGTTGAATGTGAGTTTTTTGATTTATGTTTGTATGTATTTAAAAAAAAAATGCTATTTATCTAATTTATGTGTGAATAGTTTGGATTAGAATTGCTTGTGTTGTGTGTATACATGGCTCCTACTTTTAATAAATTTTAGAATTGATTCTATCTCTCAGCTTTTTAGGTAGAATTGAGTTTGGGATTATATTCAATTTAGAGGTCGAAAGCATAATAAATTTGTGGTCAAATTATGTTTGACTAACCCAATAGTGATTCTAGCTAGATCAATAGTTAATAAGTAGTGAGAAAATGGACAAAAAAAAGTTAAGTGGTTAGAAAATCATGCCAATATGATTTTTCAAGGCTTAATTTCAGGTATATCCATGAACCAGCTACCTGTTAGTTTTCCTATGATCAAACCTGAATATATTTCTCTTTCAAGTTTTAACTTCCAAATGTACAATTAGAATAAAAGATGTAAGTTAACTGATTTCTGATGTTTATCTTCATAACTAATTTTACACACTTCTGAATTTGTATCAGGTGTTTATGAAGTAGACATTAATGCAGAAGAGCAGAAAGTAATAGTCAGAGGAATTGTCAATCCTTCAAGTTTGCTCCAAAAGTTGGCCAAATTGGGTAAACATGCAGAACTTTTGAATGAAGATTACAACCAAGAGCACACAACATATCATGATAAAGTAGAGGACAAAAATAATAATCAAGAATATATAATAAATAACCAAAGTGCCTTTGAAAATCAGTATATGATTCCACCCTACTATGGCAAAGACAATTGGGGACCTGAATGGTGTTACAATCAGCATTTTGCAGCAGCAGCAGCAACATTGTTTTTTGAAAGTTATAACAATAGAGCCAATGAAGATGTCATCAGAATCAACGAATATCCCAAGTGGCAGGAGAATAGTGGAACATATTACTATGGCTTAGGGAATTATACATCAAGGATGGTCTGATGGCCACATAACAACAACCTTGGAGTGTCATCATCCATTAGTGAATATGGTCATCAACCATCTCTTAGGACCAATTAATTAACCTATCAAAATAAGTAAAAGGATAATAGTTTGAAACACTATTGACAGATATTTTTTTTTCTTCTGTTTAATATATTTTGTTGGGTTTATTAATATAATTTGCATTATTATTATTATTTTTATTTTATTTTATTTTATGTATTAAGTTATTATATTTTTCATTTGTAAAAAAATAAACATTTAGATCGACCTTTTAAAGGAAGAAAAAGATATTCTTTAAGTTAGTTGCATCTAGAATTAGCGAACTCTTGAGATTAAAAAATAGAATATTTTAATATATTAGTTTTTTTTAAAAGAAAAATATATATATATATATATATATATATATATATATATATATATATATAATCATTTCTTGCGACCAATGAGCAATATCTTTTAAGCACATATTTAAAGCTGAAATATACAGCTAAATTTACTAGACATACTTGCAAATATCATCATTCACGGCACTGAACTAACCTGATTTGTTGCAAACTTTCAGCACATATTTACAATATTAATTATTCATTAATAAAAAAATGGGGGCTTTTATTCTCCCATACGATTGTGAAAGATTAATAATCTCAAAATCAATGTACTCTCATCATCATCAGCAGTAATAAATCAGTCAAATATTTCAAACTATTTACACCGGTTGAACAGAAAAATAAGATGTTTATATTGTGAAAAATATTATTTGTTTTTATTTTTTAAAATTTGTGTTAATTTTATTCATGATAACAAAGGTAAGAAAATTTTATAGTGAATAATTAACTACAATTCTTGAAACTATAAAAATATAAAAAAAATTATTTCTAAAAAAATATATTCATTTTGTCTCAATGACAATGAGTAACGGCAAAAATCTTCGGTAAAATAAAATAAACATATTTTAAAAGTAATAATAAAAAATATTTTATAAAATAAATATATGATTTTACTATTTCGAGGAATTGTAAATAAAAAATTCCATGAAAGTATTTTGGGGGTCCAGTAAAAAAAGTATGTTTAAAGTTTTGGGCCACTACACGGCCCAAACAGATTTAGAGAACACCACTTGGCAGGAAGTTAAATTCGAACTCCAACCCTTCCTCTTCTCAACAAACTTCTATTATTAACATTTGACCTCACATGACTCTTTTACTTACAAATTCGACAAAATTCAATTCTAAATTAAAATTATTTAAAAATTGAAATAAATTGACCTTCAGTTTAAAAAGTGTTAACAGTTTTATAAATAAGTGAGTCAGTTTATTACTTTGAACTAAATTGAATAATTTTAAATAATTATTTTTAATTACTTCTAGAAAAATGAATTTTGGTTTAATTTTTTCAAACTAAAAATTAGTTTGATTAGTTTTTTGAACTGAAAACCGGTTCATTATTTTAAAATTAAAGACTAGTTCGGTTCTAATTTTAAAAAATCAATTCAAAAATAGTTTGGTTTTCATTTTTTATAAATTAGTTCAATTCAAAAATAGTTTGATTCAATTCAACAATTTAATTCAATTTTTAGTTTTTTTAACACCCCTACTTTCATCATCCACTCCTCTTTCCTTTCTTTCCTTCAAATTTTCTTTCTCCTTTATCCTTCTTCACCCCTTTACGAGTTCTTTTCGTTTTATTTTTATATATTCTTTTGCATTCCTTTTATGTTTTAGTTCTTGATTTAATATTAACATTCAAATATCATTTGTTGCACTCATGAGCTTCAATTTGTCAATATGATGGAAGACTCTATTGTTAAGGTTTTTGGTGTTATAAACTGATTTATCATATTCTTTGGTTAGATATGAAATTCAAGTTAAGAGTGATGTATTTTTTACTTCATTCTTTTTTTGGAATTTTCATATGGTGAAGAAAAATGGAGGAATTGATAGGTTAGAGTTTGATTATGACCAAATTTAGTGGTCTCTTTGTGTAGTATTTAATTTTATAAATTGATATAATTTGTATATTTATTTTATTTATTATTTAAATTGCATTTATCGTCATCAATCATAAATCTATAAAGTGAATTTCATCATCATGTTTATCAATTCAACAATCTATATTGTCCCTCACTCAATTCAATTTTTTTTCCCTTCTCATACATCACCTAACCTAAATAAAGAGTTATTGTTAGAAAAAGAGAAGACAACTCTATTTGGAGTAAGGAAGAACATCTTTGCCAAACTTTTATTTTAGAGAAAATTCAATGAAACAAAAAGAAGCAGATATTAACATAGTAGTTGTAATTTATTCCCCTAATAAGACAACTCTGTTTAGAGTAAGGAAGTACATTTTGTGGTAGTATCTCATGCATTCGATGTTTAGTTGTTGAAATATATTGACCAAACAAAAACAAAAACTATTTTGTTGAAAGAATTATTGATTATATGGTTATCTAATTATTAATTGGTCAAAATTTCTACGGGTGCACATTCTTTTCTTTTTTTCTTGCTCGTGCAACTTCTTTGTAACAAATAGCACTAATCATGTTGAAATATATCATGCACATCTTCAAGCTAAGGTTCTTTAAACTTTCATTATAGCAGAATTGAAGATATGTTTTTTAAACTAAGGTTCAAACGAATTAAGTTTTACAATGGTTTCCTTTATTCTTGCTAAAGAAAAATTAACTATATCGTACAGTCTATATGCAATTCTTACAATGCTGGCTAATTCTATTTCGTTGTGAAAAATACAATAATTCTCCTCATTGTATAATATGAAGTAATGTTGGTAGTAATCCCAAGGTGAACATCGGCTGCCGTTGGTACGAGACATGTATAAAATGTTTCACAACTGCAACTTTTGGCTTTTCTTATGCATATTTGCTTAGAAAAAAATCAATTATCTTGTCTCTAAAAACATGGACAACCCTTAACTCAATGTTAAACAACGGAAAATTAAAAGAAAGACTGGCAAGAGATTTAGGCACCCAAGTGTTGTTGGAAAGTGGCTTTGGAGTAGTAGAATATTAAGCAGCACACTCTTTGAGGCAAAAGGATTTTTGAAAATTAAATGTTTGACAAATAGTACTATTACCGACCTGTGTGGAATCTCACACTGAAATGTATTACTATTATTATTGTACTATTAAACAACCTAAGTTCATTCAAAATCTACCTCAAGTCTTAAGGAAAACATTTATAGGTTACACATATGTCCAATAATTATTGGAATCATTTACATTGTGCACTTGGTTTTGAAAATCTCTAGCAAAAAATTAGGTGAAAACACTTGATGGCACACTTGGTCTGTTAACCCTTAGTAATTATAATTGGCCTCATACTGTTATCCAGTAGTTAACCGATGGTAATAATTGAACCCCAAAAATTCAATTCAAATCAATTAAATTGATTTTGCTTTATTTTTTTCCCTTTATTTTTGGATCCAAATAAAAATAAATAAAATTATTAGATTTTATTTTTATTTCACATTATATTATAGTGTTATCTTAAAATATATATTATTTTTATGTATTTTTAATTATTATATATATATATATATATATTATTTTTATTGTAATTTATATATTTTTTCAATATATAGTATTTTAAAAAGTTAAGTTTTAGATTTTATAAAATAATTAATTTTTAACTTAATCCGATTTCACCAACTAAACTAACTTTTCCTTCATTGATTTAATTTTCTTCGGATTTTGTAAAAATATATTACAAAAACCAAACCAAAGAAATCATTTTTATTTGATTTGGATTTTATGCTTTTCACAATATTAATCACTTTGCATTCCTTTTGGTTTTTGATTTTTTTTTTTTAGTATTTATTTTTACGTATTCACAATTACACGGGTAAAAATAACGTAAAAAGATGTCTAAAATATTAGATATGAATGGTTCTTATATTTTGATGTTTGTTAAAGTTGATGGTGTATTTGACGACGGTTGAGATAGATGACCGTCTAAGACTACAACGTGTGAGGAACATTAAATCTTTAAATATCACTATTTTTTTTATTTAAGTAATTTGGCAAAGATAATTTAAAGTATTTGTCACATTTATAAATATTTTTTCATTTTATGTTATTAGTTTAGATATTGTGAATTTGTTTACAGATTTATTCTTTTTATTTTCAACAATTTTAAATTGTATTATTGATCGATGTAAATTATACTAACTTGAATGAATAAATATTGTTTTTAGTCCAAAATATAAAGAAAATTGTTATATTTTTTTTTATAAATAAATATTAATAAATTAATTGTTATATTGATTTTCTCATTTTTGTACATATCTTCGTCTCAAATCTCATTTACCATTGATTAATTTACTTGTAAAAGAAAATTGGTATATATACATTTTAATTATTTTATTTTGTTTACTAAAACAAAATTATTTTAGTTTAATTATAATTTTAATATTCTTATTTTGACCGATTCATAATATTGATCTCTTTATTTTAAAAATTAATAATTTTGATATCTCTTTAATTTTTAATTAAAAAATAATTACATGAAATATTTTAAATAACATAATTAAATTAATTATTTTATTTTGTTTCACGAGGCTTGAATTTTTGACTTTGTAGCTTAGTAGAAGACAAGTTATAACTACAGACATTTGAGTTGTTGTTTGGTGAGATTACTTAAGATATGTTCCTAGACTTGGATGTTTTGAGAGGACTTTGGTTAACGAATTAGGTTACTTATGCTTCAACGGTTTTCATGTTAGCTTTTCTAGTATTATAACAGCTATACTTCATCATATTAACTTATTTAGTTAATATAATTAAATTAGTCAACTTTAAAAAAATTATAACAACTATTAGATCTGAATGTTAGTTAGATTTAACTCTAACTAATATTTATGTATATAAAAATATCAACATACAAATTTCAGATTTGAATCATATATGTAATATAGAAAAGTATACTTTGATTACAAATAGAATTGCAGCTGAGTTATTCTAGAAGCTACTGCAATTGCAAGCTGGCACGAAACGTAATCTTTTCTCCAATTGGGCTCTCTCCTTTCCCTTGTGAACTCTCAGAATATTGTTGCTTCTTTTCCTTTCGAAAATTAAGCCCATACCCCCTTCAATTATACTCCTACCTCCACTTTCTACTAAAAACAACAATTTATAGTTTTATTGATTTCATAAATTAGTTAGGAGTATATTATAAGTGATAAATATTACATGTTGATATAAATATACACACACATATGTGGGGCTTTAGTTGATTAATGGCCTTATTTTTCGGGGATCAATTATTTGTACGTGTTTTTATCCATTTTTTTAGTTAAATGATAGGGCGAATCTTGTGTAACGCTTCTGTAACCCACTAACCCTCTTTGGAAGATGCGTAGAGATCATTTCCTATGATACTAAGTTTTGATTGAAGTATTGATAAAATTATTTACTTTTGGTAAAAATGATTTAATCAATTTAATATTGTCATTATAATTTTTTTTATATTATCAATTACTTACAAATACTGAATATTATAAATATATAACTTTTATCATAATTAAAAATATAATGATACTCATAAATAATTGTAATATGTTAACATCGTAAAAACTAAACAATTAAACCAGAAAAAATATGTCATATGTGCCGACAGAAGAAAAGGAACGAAAAATGAAAGCAGACAACCACAATAAAAAAAGTCCATATTATAGGCAAAGGATTTCCATGTAAAAAAGTGACAATTTCTACAGGACTTTTAAAAATCAAAAGTGTATTGGTATTGTAATTTTTTAATTAATAAATGTTATTTTTCTCCACATCAATATTTATAAATTATATATTAAGTTAGTCAAATCATTTGT
Source organism: Cicer bijugum (assembly GCA_037974875.1). Taxonomy (NCBI): domain Eukaryota; kingdom Viridiplantae; phylum Streptophyta; class Magnoliopsida; order Fabales; family Fabaceae; genus Cicer; species Cicer bijugum. The sequence continues at coordinate 788,106 of JBBPBT010001311.1, read as the reverse complement.
ACCGGTATATTTACATTTTCAATTTATCCCTTTAAATTTAATAATTTTTTTTAATTAAAATAAAAATAATTATAAACCTAGATGTTCATAACTCTTTCTCTTTCTCTCACGAAATCACTCACCTTTACAGAAAATCGTTCATCGCTCTCTTCCGTCGTCTTTCCCCAATCGTGAGAAGAATTATCCATCATTTTTTACCACTGCGAGAAGATTACTCCTCAGTCTCACTTCCGATTCACCTGTGTTTGCGTCACTATCGTCAACCATGCATTGTAATTGCCGTCGTTTTTTTTTTCTCTTCATATTTATCTTTGATTTCTTAATGAACTAACGACAGAGATAATAGATGCAGAATAAATGAGAAAGACAGTAAAAAAAATCAATAAAAATGATGAAAATGACGAGAGATGATGCGACGGAGATATAACTGACGAAAAAAAAAACTTTATTACCTTTTTTATAAAGTTTAATAAATAAATATTGATTATTTAAAAAAAAACAAAAATATAAAATTCTAAAATTTAGTGATGTTAAATTTAAAATATAATTAAATTTATTCATAAACAATATGTCGTCATTAAACTATCATTAAATTAATTTGATAATACGCACTAAAACATATTAAATATAAAAGTAAAAAAAAAAAAGAATTAAATATAAGGTCCAAGCACCTCTCTAGAATTATATAACCCTAGCTAGACATCCATAACGTTTCAAAAGGAAAAGGAAAAGAGGCTTCTAAATTGCCTAACGCCTTTCAAAAGATGCCAAAAAGCATGATAGAAGTCATGCAACATGCATTGTTTCAGAACTCTGGAAGTTCTATAAAGAGTTGAACAATACTATTTAAAATAATAATAATTAAGTGCTCTTGAGTATATACTTTTCTCTTTGGCTGGATTAATTATTAGTATCAAGAGTTTCCAACGATTAAAAGTACACTTTTGTTAATGCTATTTTGTATTTATCTACAAACATCACAAACATGTTACTTATATATTCTCAATTTAATTATAAATTACTTAGATTTCAAATCAATTATCAATAAATAAAATAATGATAAAAATACATACACGTATAATTAATTATTAATTCAAATTTCACCAATAAACTAACAAACTATAAGCGTGTTCACATATTAATCATCGAATTTCTAACTTTACGAACAACTCACTTTTGAGTTGATATATCCACGTCATATACTTATAAGTAGTACCTACGCCATTATATTAGTAGTTACAAATCAAAAATAAATAAAACTTAAATCGAAATTGTTTCTTTTTTCCAGAGAGATCTAGACAATTTTTTTTTACTGCAAGGAGATCTAGACAATATAAATGGAAAAACATCATATTTTTCTTTTTTCCAACGGGATGTGAAAATTTTGGGTCTGCTCCACAAGTTATATTTATTATATTTATAAGAACAAGTTTAGCCATATCTTTGGAAATATTTTTAATTTAAGCATGTAATACCATTAATTTAGTAAATAAGTTTTTTTAACAACGTTATTTCAAAAAGAATAGTTAATCCACAGACGAAACTGGAACTGAGGTATAAGAAACTGGTTAGTTATAACTATTTATCGAACATGCAATTGATTTGGTCATGTGTATATTAAAGACATGTCGAAAAATGTAATTGTACCTGCTTATAACTATCGAAATGACATTAATCACACGAAACATTGTTTTGTCCAGGCTTTGTAAAAAGAAGTGGTTTCACACTAGGATTATAGTTAACTAACACACTTTTGTTCAAATAACACTTTGGGAAACTTGCGTGTATTTTAATTGATCAAAATAATTTTTTTTTCTTCATATTATTATTTATTTAATACTATTTGTCTTTTTTTAATAATTTGATTTATAAAAATTACTATATTATAAATTATAATTGTTTTGTAAAAGAAAATACAACAATAAATATTAATATATAAAGTTAAGATATGTCTCATTTAAATTAAATAACTCATCACTTTTACAAATAAAATGAAAAATATCAAACATTAAATAATAAATTTATATATTTTGAATAATCACTCTTGATTTGATTGATTTACGCTTATTTAAATCCATAAAGTAATTGATGTTTATTATTTGTACGTCTACCGAATTTACATGAATTCACAGAGATACTATTTGGTTTTGCCACTTAGTCTTACAAATGAACGCATCCCGTGACGGCAATATAAATAGTAAGTATCAATATATTCTTATTATCAGCTCCTATAGTTTACCAAAAAAAAAGAAACAAAACTGAGAAAGAAGTGTGTGATAAGAGATGGGAAACAGCATGATGGGAAGAAGCAAAAAAGCAAAGGTAATGAAACTAAACGGTGAAACCTTAAAGCTAAAAACACCAGCTAGAGCAAACGACGTCGTTAAAGACTATCCCGGTCACGCTCTTCTGGAATCACAAGCAGTTAAACATTTTGGGCTACGTGCCAAACCACTTGAACCGTACCAGATGCTAAAACCCAACAAAATATATTTCTTAGTTGAGTTACCGAAACTTCAGCCCGAACCACTACCAAGGAGGGTTCGATCCAGTGGTATACGTGGCATGAATGCTATGGAGAGGCTTGATTTCTTGATGCTATCGAAACGCTCCGTTTCGGACTTATCCTTGGTGAAGCGGAATTCGTCCGGTGTTGTTCGTGATGGGCCCAAAAGGATTAAAATGAGGCTTCCTAAGGCCCAATTGGATAGATTGATGGAGGAGAGTCGTGACGGAGCTGAGGTGTCGGAGAAGATTGTAAGTTTGTATATGGGGAATAATGATGCTGTGAACGGTGGTGGTGGTGGTGGTGGAACAACTCAAGCTAAAATTGAAGTTCAACATCAAAGGTCACGAAGGGTATGTGTTTTTTCAATTGTTAATCGTTATTTTGTTGACTTTTATATTGTTAATTACATTCTCGAATCTTTTAAAATTTGTTTGGATGTTGCATGTAGGATTTTTATTTTTTTTGACAATTTGCATTTAGGATTGTTGGTCGTGTCGTTATTGTTGCATGTATGACTGTTGTGCTCATTTTTGTTTTGTTTTGTTTTGTTTTTTTTTTTCAAAAAAAAATAAAGAAACTTAAGTTAGCAATTCGAAGGTTTTGGTGTGTTCACGTGGTTTTCTCTCGGCTGATTTTGTAAGTGTTAGTTATCATTGTTATTTTTTTTAGTACAACCGTTATTTTATCTAAATTTTAATGTATTTTAATATATTTCAATCATTATTTAATAAATAATTATTTTGATTTGTGAACAAATCAAATCTAAGCAAAGTATACATGTTAAAAAATATTGAGATATTTTTTATTTACTAAAGATAATATTAAAATAGCAATAAATAAGAGATGCCACAATTTTTTTTTAATTACTAGAGTGATATAATTAAAAATGAACAATTTAAATGATGTTTAAATATTAATTAGAAAATAAAAAACCATTCGAATTTGAAAAATATAAATTATAATAGAAAATAAAAGAGATGAAGGATTAACTTATTGTTATCTGATTAGCGTGTATTTAGAGTATATGAAAAATTCAAAATAATGTGATTTTTGAGCATAAACTTTTCCTTGTTATTCGTTTGATTGATTATGTTCAACTTTTGACTGTGCTGATGGGTTAAAAAAAATTAGAAAATCAAAGAGGACACATGGGAAGAGATGATATTGAATGACGAATTAACCAACAAAAAATATACTGGCATCATAGATTTCTTTTCTAGCTGACCAAAAGATGATATTTTGAATGATAAATTAACAATAAAAAAAATATTAAATGTCAGAGTTTTGACATTTTCAAACTCAACCAAAAATACCGGCAACCATTTTTTATATATATAAAAAAAGGAGATCAATCTTTTGAACATAAGTATAACTGGGACAAAATAATTATGTAGTTAATGATATGGGTAGCCATCAATCTTATCTTGCTGATGCCCAGGAGAAAAACAGGGAAATAAAATTATATTGCTAGTTTTTAACTACGTGGATGAATATTTGTGTCTTGTAACGTTGTTTATGACGTTTCTTGTTAAGCTATATAACATTGTAACATGCCTCGCGCCATATTCTTACCTCATTCATATTTGGAAACATGCTGAATGCAGAAGCAAGCAGAAGTCAAACGTGACAAATGAGATCACTTCAAAAGAGATCGGTGCTTATTTTTAACATTTAGTTGAAAAGTTTTAGAGTTAAATACTAAATTCAAAGTGTTTTATTCAAAGTTACATCTTCATACAATTACGACTACAACAAGTTATATATAATATAAAATATACTACATCCACAATCCACGATTAAATCTAAACAAATTTAAAACAATTACGACTGCAACAAACTATATATAATAAAAAATATACTACATCGACAGTAAAATATAAACAAATTTAAAAATTTGATATATCTTAACCAAATTTTAATTATTATTATTATTATTATTATTTCTTTTAAACTTTAAATAATTACTATTATTATAAATTATTCTATTATTATTTCAGCAAATAATGATTTTCAAATAATATGAAAAAAGTATATATTATATGGATGCAAGATCAAATGTCATCCACTATATTTGATTTGAAGCTAACTCTATTAGTTTCAATAAAAACAAGATAAAATAAATATGTATTTTGTATTAAATTAACATTATATCCAATCAACACCAATTAGACAAATGATATATCCATAAAGATAAAGAAAATTATTAACTATTACTTCAAAAAAATATTATTGACAATCATTAAAATTTCTAATAATTTTTAAATTCTAGTCAACTGTAAAACACTTATAAGTGATTTATTGTAGAACTCACTTATGAATGCGAAATTGTTTTGAAAACTCAAGTTTGTAGACTTGACCAATTGTATATGAAAACCAAGTTTACAAGAAAAGTGAATCATTGCAATGTCGTTTTGATCATCCTGCCATGTTTGTAGTTTTCTAGCAATTTGTTTCAATTTTCATGCAAACGGGTCGTATCTTTACTCACAAGCATACTCATATTAATTGGCTAATATGAAATTAAGTTGATGTTATTTCTTGCATTTGAATTTCAGAAGCGAGTGAGTTTCAGCCCAGTGGAAGAAGGAGAAATTTATGAAGAAGCAGTTCCTCAATAACCGCTTGTCAATGGTAGCCCTAGTTATTATTTAGCCAGAAGCAACCTATAACAGCACCAGCACAACCCTTCAGTGTGGAAGCTTCAGAAGCAAGTTAATTTTGTCCTTAACTTTGTAGCATATTATTCATAAAACATGTCTACGTATTTTAACATTTCTAGTGCTCTTGGTTTGATGTTTAGGCATAGCTGACCCAAAATTGACATTTTTTCTAGTTATGAAAGAACTAAAGAAATATCAATTTGAGTGGACGACTCAAACCTATGTTTGTATAAGATTTTGTAGAGAAAAAGGAGAGCTAAATTTTTTATATGTCAATTATATGTTGTGATGGAAGTAAGGACACTTTAAAACATGAAATCAGAGAGACAGAGATAAATGCGTGTTTGATATCACGTTGAAACTCTTTCAGTCATGCGTGTGAACCAAAGCTACATATTGTAGCTTCTAACATATACATCGGGACGTGAAAACAAACATACAATAAATTAGAAAAAATTACTGGTGCCCTTTATTCTCTCGGAACTCAGGTTTTAAAGTGTCCTTAACTTCCATTATTGACACAAACACATCACCTCACATCCCTAAGGTTTTAACTATCTGATTTCAACAAATTTCACATGATTCATTTTTCATGCAAGGCAATATAACGCCAAATAGCAGAAGCATTATATTAAATGGTATTAATAACAGCCAACAAGTGTGGAGTATTTCAAACTTCAAACATGCAATAATGTGTTATTCAACTTCATTTCCAGCATGTTAAGATCAGGTGCCATGATCAAAGGTCTGATGCAATCAATGGCAGAATGTCAGTTGCAAAGTTCAAGAACAAGCTTGTTTAGACAACTTACTGTCAAACTTATTTCTAATGGCCTCCCAGAAGGCGGGGATAGCAATGTCATCAGGTACTTCCTTAAACGATGGGAGGTAGTTTACATCCACAATTACATGATCATGAGTTCCTTCCTGAATTACAACATCAAAACCAAAGACTGTGAGATGAAGCCTTCGCCTAAGCCAATTTGCAGCATCTGTAACCAGCTTAAGGTCAATAGGCACATTACTTGTTGTACCATTGTTACCGACTCCAGAATCCACAATGATGCTTTCGGCAGTGGGTAGAGATTTCAAGCTATCAAACAATAGCGGTTTGAGATCATCACCATTAGAGAATTTTGTCAAAATATCAGCATTTGGTATCGACTTTTTGACAGCATAGAAAACTTTCTCGCCCAACACATAAAATTTGTACAAAGTGGACGAATGATCCACATATTCCTGAATAACCACTGGAAGAGGAACACTTAAATTCTTAAAATCGTCAACTCGGAAAACTATTGCCATCTTATGAGCATCACTGACACCACAAGCAACTTTAGGTTTCACAATACAAGGAAGAGACAATCCAGCATCAGCTAATCCAGTTGCTAAATTAAACTCGCTAAAATTATCAACCTTAAGAAAATGAGCCCCTCTGATCAAATATCTGCCTTCACTATTCAGTTCCAACAAACCAAGAAGAACTTGTTGAATTTCTAGTCGATCTAATAATGGATAAATGTTATTCAATGGGTCAACCACACATAAATCCTGATGCTGATCCAAATATCTTTGCAGTTCTTGCATGTTTTGTGTAAAAGTAAGTTTGTTCTCTTCAATGGATAATATTTCATCAGTGGCTTTATGAAGGACAATGTCAACATCCTTTAATTGAGATGGCAAAGGAAGTTTTGACACAAGAGGCACAAACATCAACCCATTTTGTGTAGGACACAAAGGAAACACACCCCTCTTTGCAAAATCTTCGACACGAGAAGGCTTCATTACATAACCAACAGTCAAAACATTGTTTCCACTAAACCTCTTATTCAACCGACAAATTGTCAATGGAAACTCCTCTAAATTTTCAATCCAAATCATATTTGAAGTGTCAGATTCACATGAACTCTCACAACCAACAACATTCCTAACAACAATCAACCAGTTATAGCTTCTTAATTTCGATAAACACAACTCCTTCTTGCTAGAAACCAAATAAATAACACTTCCAGTTTCAACATTACACCATTCAGGCATAACAACTTCATTTACAGGATCATTTAAGATAAAACAATGAAGTGAGTATAAACTAGCTATTCTTTTCAGAATACTGACCTTATCGTCCGTGAGATCAACACTATAAGCAATTCCAATACGAATTCCGGACAGAAAGAGGGTTCGTATGAGAGATTCGACTCCTGGCTGTAGCGAAGATACATTTTTATCATCATCATTTCCTTCAACCAAGAGTGATGATTCATCCAATATCACACCCTTCACTGTACCCATCTGAGTGTAGATGCAGGGCAGGTCCTAAGATATTTGGTGCCCTGGACGAACTATAAAAATAAAAATTCTGATCATTACATTTTTTTTGCAAAAACATTAATAATTTATTCATTATAATCGAGATCATTTAAAAAGTCATTTGCAAGTCACGATTTCAAAGCTACAGTGCAAAATCCACATGAAAATCAATCTCAAATAAGGGAAAAAATGAAGTCACAATTTTTGAAAAAAAAAAATCAACATAATAGAAGAACAATAATTCAATGAAACAACACGCCAGAAAAACAATCAAAACAAAACAAAAATGTTCAAAATAAGAATCAAAACGACCATTGAAACAACACAAAAGAAGAAATAAATAAGAGGAAAAACATGGTAAGGACGAATAGAAATGAACCAGAACTAAACGATTGAGAAACGAGGAAGGACAGTGCCGGGTTGACGGAAAACGGTGCCCCGGAAGGTGGAAGGTCGATGGTTTTGGGTGAAAAGGTAGATGGAACGGTAAAAGATAGAAGTGAAGCATAAACAAGAAACCTATTTGGAAATTTTTTAATTACATCATCTTTTTAAATAAATTTCCAAAATATCATACTTTCAATTAATTTATCAAAATATCCGATGTCGCATTGCATGTTCCAACTATATATTTGCATTCAAATTTTTTCTCTTTTATGGTCGCGAGGATGAACCCATTTATAGTTAGCTTTATTTATAGCTGGTTGCAACTCTATTATGATGTAAAATGAGGGGAATTTTCAGCATATCTAGTATGATGTAAAGGAAATAATTTTTTATTACATGATCGCATCTAAGTCATGCCAAAAAAGATGATATAATTGAAAAACAATTCAACTCCCTTCAACTCCATTTAAAATATTCTAAAAACTTATTTTCAAAATTAAAAATTAGAAACTTGCAATTTTTAGACTCTAAAATTTAAATAATTTTAATTTAAAGTAAAAATTAATATTATTTATAAATTATTCTTAAGTTCTAATTCAACTAACAAATATCGATATTATTAAGTAAAAAATTAATCTATATTTTATTGTTAATTTTTCAACACAAATAATAGTATTTTTAACTAGCCCATATCTAATCAAATAGTGTTTGCAAATCTTGGTTCTTTATGTATTTTTCAAATATTTACT
>JBBPBT010001311.1:743046-770546 GCA_037974875.1 Cicer bijugum | reverse complement strand
AAAAAAGTGGAGAAAAAAAATACAAAGAAGGAGAATAAAAAGAAAAAATGTATTCAAATAGAAAAGAGATAAAATAAGAAGAATTCAAAAGAAAAATGATGCAGAAACAATACAACAAGAAAGGATAATTGTTCCCAGAAAAATTGCTTTAGATAGTGTTGCTAAAATATATTAGAATACACGTTTAAGTTTTACTTGAACCACTAAAATATAATCATATTTTTTAAATTGTAAATACTATATTCGATATACTTCCACGTATTATATTAAACTAATTATCTATTATTATTAGTATAGTTTTATATTATTAGTTTAGTTTTGTAGTATTTTAGTTTGACAAAGTCTTAAACCTTCATGAGGTTTATTTAAACAGTTATACCAAACTCTCTTTGAGTTTTCTTTCTTATTTGATTAATTCTCAAATGGTCCTCCTAATTCATATTGACTTTCAATTCATATTGACTTTTAAATTGTAATGTTCTGGATAACTAATTCTCTTGATTCATATATTTTCCATAGCGTAATGCGGATGGATTCCACAATTAACATATGGAAGGAATTGAAAGATAGATATCATCAAGACGACGTCTTCCGAATCTCTGATTTTCAAGAAAAAATATATGTCCTCTATCAAGGTGACTCCACTATTAGTAACTACTTCACTACTTTAAAGAAGTTTTGGTTCATACATGTAACTCTAAATATTCTTGCAACTTACTACCCAAAATTTGTGCTTATAGAGATAATGATTATGTTATTGGATTTCTTAAAGGTCTAAATAAACAATATTCACCGGTTCGGTCCCCAATAATGTTGATGGATCCGCTTGCTAACATTACCAAAGTTTTCTCTATGCTCATCCAACAAGAAAAACAATTTTTTAATCCTAGTGAAGAAATAAAATATGTTGTTGTCGTTTCTAATTATAGGGGTGGTTTTGGTCGTGGCTTTGCTCCCAGTGGTGGACGTAATTTTGGTGGTCGTGGACGTGGCTACAAGGTGTGTAGTCATTGCAATAAAATTGTTGCATAGCCATCGACGTATGTTTTAAAAACACGGTTATCCGCCTAACTATTCCAAACCATATTTTGCCACTTTCAAAAATGGTTTCTCTGCTAATCACCATCCTGATACTGATGACCATGCTGATGAAGATGATAATTTCATTGTTGACGTTGGTTCACAAAGTTTCACTTTGGATCAAGAGAAAGCCTTACTCGCATTACTAGAAGCTTTTGGCGCTTCTACTTCCAACACGATCAATCACCTTCAGAACTCTTCTTCACTTGTTTTGGATAATCCTTCATCTCATCATGTTTTAAATTTATTTTTCAATCATTCTTGGCTCCTCGGCACAGGTGCCACTGATCAGATATATTTTTCTGCTGATATGTTTCAATCTTTTAAATGTATTCCACCCATTTCAATAAAAATGCCTAATGGTTTCATGGTTATTGCTCAATTTTCTGGCACTGTTTTTTTTAATAACATGTTTTATCTTACTTATGTAATCTACTTACCTTAATTCACTACCAATCTTATGTCCATAGGTTAACTAGTTCTCTTAATTGCAATCTTATTTTTCAGCAACTAATTGTGTGATACATGACAACATCTCCCATCAAATGATTGGTACAACTAATATTCAACATGAATTGTATTTGCTTACTTTTCCCAAATTCCATGTTTCTAATGTTTCTTTTGTTTCTTTTAATTTTCGTTCAACTTTGCTTTCTAGTATACATAATACATAATGTCCCAGAAACAACTGTAATATCTAACACTTTCGGCTTAAACATCCTTCTTTGGATACTTTACAACTTCTTAACAAACAATTTCCTTTTGTTCATATTAATAAATGTCATTCCCTTTGCGATATATGTTTATATGCCAAACAAAAGTGATTGCCCTTTTCTCAAATGGTTTCTTGTTATGATGCTTGTTTTGATCTTTTTCACATGGATATTTGGGGACCATTCTCTGTTCCATCTATATTTGGTTACAAATATTTTTTAATTGTTGTGGATGATAAAAGTAGATATTGTTGGATTTTTCTTATGAAAATTAAGTTTGAAACCTCTTTTCTTGTTAAGTCTTTTATTTCTTTTGTTCATACTTAGTTTAACAAGAATGTTAAATGCATTCGTTTTGATAATAACCCTGAGTTTTTTAAAAAGATTTCTATCAAACTAACGGCATAATCCACCAAACATCTAGTGCGGAAACCCCTCAGGAAAATGGAATTATTGAACATAAACATCAAAACATTTTAAATGTGGCTCGTGCACTTTTGTTTCAAGCGAAACTTCCCAAACGTTTTTGGGTTTATGTCATTGTTCATGCAGTCTTTCTTATTAATAGGTTGCCTTCGAAGCTATTACATGATGATTCTCTTTTTACCATACTTTATAATTCTTCTCTTGACATTTCCAACTTGAAAATTTTTGGTTGCTTGTGTTTCTTTACTACTTTAAAATCTAATAGGAAGAAATTTGACTCGCGATCTCGCAAATGCGTTTACTTAGGACAAAAACCAGACACTAAAGGTTATGTTCTTATTTTGTGTTCTTAATAAAGAAATATTTATGTCGAGGGAAAGTCTTTTTTTAGTTTATATTTTCTTATCTAATAGTTAATTCTAATTTGTAGCAACCAAATCCTCTCCTTGTTGACAATGACCTTGTATTTGACAATGACCTTGTATTTGATGATTTTCATAATATTGCATCCCTTCCCCTTTTCCCTGCATCTGCTAGCTCACCTAATCACCATGCTCATTTTGTTGATGGAAAATCTAACTCAAGTGCTGATTTGGATTCAGATGCGTCACATTCTACACCTGTCATTTCTCCTATCATGCCCATCATTACGCCTAGGAAGAGTGGCAGGATTATTTATCCTTATTCATATCTTCAAGATTATCATTGTTGCATGTTAAAGGGAAGTTTAAATATTAATTTGTTTTCTTCTAACAACAATCAAAAGTATTCCATATCCCATATCTAATCACATATGTTATGACAACTTATCTGATTCCCACAAGTTTTTTTCTTTAACTCTTTCCCCTTAAAAGAACCCACTTCTTATTCAAAAGCTATCAAAGACTCCAATTGGAGATTAGCAATAGCCTATGAACTTCAATCTCTTTTAAAAATCATATTTGAGTTCTAACCTCTCTATCTCCAAATAAAAAGGTGATTGGATGTAAGTGGATTTTTAAATTAAAATTTCATGCTATATTGAACGCTATAAGGATCGACTTGTTGCTAATGGTTACAACCAAACTGGGGGTCTTGATTATTTAGACACCTTCAGTCCAGTTGTGAAAATGACAATTATTCGTTTATTACTTTTTGTGGTTGCCATTCGTAACTGGTTTTTGTTTCAATCTGACATAAACACAACTTTTCTCCATGGAGATCTTAACGAGGATGTTTACATGAAGGTTCCTTTTAGCCTTGATGTTTCTAATAAAAATTTGATTTGCAAACTCAAAAGATCCCTTTATGGATTAAAACAAGCGAGTAAGCAGTGGAATACCAAATTATGCTCTACTTTAACACAATTTGGTTTTGTTCAATCTAAATCTAATTATTCCTTGTTTACTCGTTCTACTTTGGTTGGTTTTATCGTCATTCTTATTTCTGTTGACGACCTTATTCTTGCCGGTGACAATTTCACTGGAATTCAATCAATTAAATCCTCATTGCAATCTATTTTTATTATTAAAGACCTTGGTATTCTTAAATATTTTATTAGTTTTTAAATAGCTCGCAATAACAATGGTATTTCCTTGTGTCAGAGGAAGTACTCTTTGGATCTTCTTGCATAAAATGGCTTGCTAGGTTCAAAACCTTGTTCTACACCAATCGATGCCAATTTAAAATTATCTAGTACCATTGGCCAACCCCTTTCAGATGCCACTGTTTTTAGAAAATTGATTAAGCAACTTTTATATCTCACAAATATCCGCCTTGATATATCTTTCTCTGATTGTAGGTTAAGCCAGCTTATGTCTACACCAACAGACTTACACCTCTAAGCTGTGTTTTGTGTTGTCCGATTTTTCAAAAATAGTCCTAGTAATGGACTCTTCTTTGCTTCAAATTCAACTTTCAGTAAAAAAGGCTTTTGTGACTTTGATTGGGGTGCATGTCAAGACACTAGGCAATCAATCACGGGTTTTTGCTTCTTCCTTAGTAGTTCATTAATTTCTTGGATAAGTAGGAAACAACCGACTATTTCTCGTTCTTCAATAGAAGTAGAACATCGCGCGCTCGCTCATGCTACATGTGAAGCACAATGACTTTTGTATTTACGACATGATATGCAGGTTTCCCATCCAAAACCGGTTATCATGTACTGCGACAACAAATCTGCCATGCACATCGCTTCAAATCATGTTTTTCACGAACGAACCAAGCACATTGAAATGAATTGTCATATTTACATCGCTTCATTAGAGATATAATTCGAGATGGAATTCTTCAATTAATGTCGATTCCTTCTGTTGAATAGACTGCAAACATATTTACAAAAGCATTACACCCATTCCCTTACTTACGTCTTTTGTCCAAACTCGGAATGATGGATATTCATTCTCATTTGATGAGGGATATTAAAGATAACATATTAAAGATAACTAGATATCTATTATTATTGTTTAGTTTTATATTATAAATTTATTTTTATTATTTTAATTTCACAAAGTCTTAAACCTCCACTTTATTAGGAGGTTTATTTAGGCAATTAGACTATATTTGATTGATTCTCGATATATATACAAAATGGAAAAAAAACCAAATTAGATTCTCTTTAAGTTTTTTTTTTTATATTTGATTGATTCTCAATATATATACAAAATGGGAAAAACCAAATTAGAAAGAAAGAACTTTCTAATCAATAAATAAGATATTTCATAAATATGAATATTGAGTATGAATTTTACTAATATATTAAAATAAAAACATTAATTATGTTATCTAATAAATTATGAATATAGGTAAATATAACAAAATAAAAATTTGATACAATTTTTTTTTAGTAAAGACAAAGAAGATGAATAGTTTTTCAAAGCCATAGATATGTTGTGTCCCGTAACTCAACAATTAAAATAGGATAATATTATTTTGACCAAATTACATTCCTAGTCCTTCATTTAATTTAGTTGTAACACGTTTTTTTTCCTTCTCCATATGATCCTTTAATAAAGGTTGAGGTAGCCACGTAATTTTTTTAAAAAGCAAATTAATAAATTCATAATAACATTAATCATATTTAGTTTAAAAATAATTACTCATAAAGCAATGAATCACACTCAGAAAAATAATAAAAAAATAAAAAATACTCCTATTCAAATATAAATAATAAATTTAAAAAGAAAATCAAAATCAAATAAATACACCCTTTCAGTTCACTTACCCTCTCAAATTTCAACAATACACAATGGAGTAAACGCATAAAAGCAATTAATCCAAAATCCACAACCATTTAAAATCTGATTTCAAATAAGTATTCCATTCATCTCATTGAGCATCACTTTAGCAACAAAATATTATCTATAAATAAATGTCATTTATAATATAATTTTAAAAGTTATTTTAGTTTTTTTCTTCTTCTATATACAGTACCATTTAATGATTATTATATACATCTTTTAAAGTATTATTATATTTTAAATTGATAATAGTAAAAATTAAAAAATATACCAATAGTTAAAATGGATAGTATTATAAGTAGTTAAAATATATTTATGGTTAGATAAAATTTATTAGATTAGTTACATTAATAACACTATATAGAAGTACATCATACTCTAATTATTTTAAGTTTTATTTTTTTATTTAATTATTTTTTTAAACTCAACCATGATTCTTAACATGGTATCAGAACAATAATAATTATTTAACCATATTATTTTTCTAAATTTTCTTTATCATTTTTTTCTCATTTTAAATCAACATTTGTGATTCTTCATTCTTTCTCAATTTAGTTGTATAATATTTGTAGATTAAATATTGAAAATGACTTGTGATTTATGATACGATTCTTTGAAAGTTTTATTGTTCATCAACCATTATTCTTTAGTGATATATTTCACTATAATTTCATTCTCTTTAGTTATTGTTGGCTTTCTCTTTGTGCTTCTATCATATGACAGCAAAACAATTATCATTTTCTTTGTTCTTTTACTCTATGATATTCGATTGTTTTTTTGTTTACGGTTAAACTTTATTGGTCAAATTTGATATTTGAAGATCCAATATTGAAATTCTTGATTCTATATTGGAGTGAGTGTTGTGTACACACCGAAATTTTTTCAAATTAGTCCAAAATAGGTCAAAGACTTCGACGAAAGTTATGTCCCTCGACCGCTACCACTTCCTACATGAATTTTGTTGTTTAGCCAATGTTATTATTGTTTGTATTAATTTTCTTGTAATTTTCTTTCATTAGTTTCATTGTATTTTTTTTCCCAAATTAAAAATATTATTACATACTTCCAACTTGCAAGTGATTATTAGAGATAATTAAAAGATACTTATAAATACATGAAATTTATTAAATTAATTATATTAATACTACTATATAATAATACATCATACTTTAATTTTATAACAATTCTTCAAATAATTATTTTAAATTTTAATTTTGTCTTTAACTATTTTTTTATTTTTTTTTAGCTCAATCATGATTATTTTATTTTATAATATGAGCCGAGACCTTGTCACGAAGAAAGTATAAGGTTGCCATGTGACAGATTTATATGTTATTTTGCGATAATGTTTTGTTGTCCGACTTCTCATAAACTCACAGTATAAGAGAGGAGGTCCTAACTCCTAAGGCAAATCTATCTCTGCGTCCTGACCCTTCCTCTCTCTGCTCTGTTCTACTCCTTTTTTTCTTTTTAACCATTTTATATCATTATCATTATTATATTGTTTTCTGCATTTTGATTTTGAAAATATGTGAATTAAAGGGGCGTGTTTATTTAATTTTGACTGTTTTTTTATTTTTATAAATATTGGGTTTATATTTGAATAGGGGTTTTAATTATACCTTGCCATATATACACCGTGACCTTCTTGAGGAAGAAATCCAAGAGCACGTACTGCTGGATGTGGATCTTGAACTATACAACCACACCAATTAACTATACGAGTTGTGCCATTTCCATCCCTAACATCTGTTCCCACAAGAAGTTCAATCTCTCGTCCCTAGACACAAATCAAAGGTGCTTCAATAAATAAGACAAGTTCATTTAGTAAGATCTGCAAACTCTAAAGCATATGAGGTCAAATATTTTCAATGTACCTGCCGAAAAATAGTCATCTGAAGCTTGCCATCATTGGTATTAGATTTATCTAAAGCTTGGCAAGCATTTTCAATGTCATGGAAGCGTGTGACTGGTTCTTTATTGATTGCTAAAACCATGTCCCCTTGCTCCAAAAGATTCTCAGCCTTTGATCCAGCCAAACAACCTTTAACACGTAAAACCTGTCGTCTTATGGGATCTTTCTTAACAAGCGCCTACAATCAATTAGTAACAAATCATGATAATGGCAATATGAAAGGAAACCATTTGAGGCAAGGAGAATTGCAGATCTTAGTCTATACCTGAATCCAAGCATCACTTAGTCCAAAACTGCGAGCCTTTGAAAGTAATGTTGGATAAAGTTCAACCTCTAAAATTCTCAGTAGTGGCATAGGCCTTTTGACACCATTTATGAGAAGAGGTGGCCCATTTGCACCAGATATGATCTTGTCCAGGACCTGACTTATTGCATAAATTGGAATGCCCCTCACAAATTGATGATCTTCTGACGTGCTTCCAAATTTCAGCTGTAACAAGAGATTTCAGCATTCTCATAAATAAATAAATAAAAAGTACATCATATTTCACAAACAGAATATGAAAATATTGGAATAAAAAATCATCACCCTTTTGCAAAATTTAATAAGGGATGTTGAAACTTTGGTAGAAATTTATTTTGAAATAAAGGTCTCATGAAATATTATTGCTTCCTTTTACACTGTTAAATATTGTTAATTAATTTATTTGATAGGATTCTATATTCCTTCCATAGCTTATTCTGTTTCAATATGATCCTATTATTAAGGGATTGTATTTGCCTTGCCTCTTTTAAATCTCTTATGAATAGTATGAGAAACATTCAGATTAAATTGCAATCATGGCAAGTTCGATCCTCTTTTTTATTTTAGTTTTAGGGTTTCACCGCCTTGAGCCTGACCCAGTGTTTAGTTATTCGTTATAGCGTAACTCCATCACAGTCACAAATATTTTTCTCCTACCTAGGATTGAATTCCTTGCCATGGATTCATAAAATTTTCTATTTATTTCAATTTTTGATTTTGCCTTTTTTTTTTATATATATATAGTTACTAATAATAAACTTTGATTTATTTATGTGTTACTTAAGTGAGCATCATCCATTTTTACGAGGAATGACTTATGTTTTTAGAGCATCATCCATTTTTACGAGGAATGACTTATGTTTTTAGAGCATCATCCATTTGTTTATTTATTGTATATCAAACACTAAATATGATAAACTAATCTTATCAAATTTGATATTTTGTGCACATCAAACACACGACATTATAACTTTTATCCCGTTCATATTATATCTACTTTCTACTTTTTATCTTATACTGTCTCTATCACGACATTATAACTTTTATCTCATTCATATTATATCTACTTTTTACCTTATAGTGTCTCTATCCTATCTTGTCCATCAAACAAACCATATTATTTTCTCTGTGTTTGTGTGGCGTAGGTGCTTTTTATTTCGACTTTGGTTATGTTATCTGTAATCTGAATTGTTCTTGTAATTCTTATCTTTGAGATACCTTGTAGTTTGGATAAATTTTCACTACTATAGTTCTTTGATTTTTTAAATAAAAAAATCATAATTATATTCTTTATTCATCTGTACTTTCAATTATGCCAACAATGTGATATGAAGATAATTTCTCATGCTATTTATCATATTCTCTACCAAACGCCACCAAGACAATATTACAATATTTCTATTCCTCTACATTTTCCCTCCTCTATTGTCTAGCTTTTTGTTTTCCATCCTTCCACTCAAGCACATCTAGGAAGTAGAAGAATGCTTTTTACACGTCAAGAATTTGTTTGCTAGAGATTTCGCTATAATAAAGTTTGATGCTTGTTCATTCTTACTTATATGGGTGGTCCCTACAACTTTAAGTGGTCCAACAACCACACTTGAATTAAGTCAAATTTCAGGAAATTTTATTTCAGCTTTGTAGCATTTCTTAATCACATGAGTTTAGTTTTGTTAAAACTTAATTAATCTGCCATTAAAAAGGTTATATACATGATTACTGTGCTATTTAGCTTCTAAGATTAGTGATTCACTTCAATAAAATCCATAAACTTCAAATCAGTTAAAGGCCTTTCGAAACTAATAATATAATTTTAAATAAAAATGTGTAGTAATATTTGTTTTTATTAAGTTGAATACTCCATCTGAGTAATACAGCTTAAATAGAAAAAACAGGGGTCAGATTCCTGAATTAAAGGAATCTGAATCGTAAGAGATAAATAGCAAAGAGAAAGGAGAAAGGTAAAGATTTGACACATCATTTTACATTAATGCTCGGATTTTACTTTCTTATAAATCATAACAATCCTAAGTTATCAACACTCTAATTTATAACACTCCCCCTTAAGTTGGTTCAAAGATATCTCTCATGTCCAACTTGGTAACTTGATGTTCAAACGGCTGTCTCAAAAGGTCTTCCATTAGAACATCCGCAATCTGTTGGGTAGTTGGAACAAATGGAATGCAGATCACTCCTTCTTCAAGCTTCTTCTTGATAAAATGTTTATCAATCTCAACATGTTTTGTACGGTCATGCAAGACTGGATTATGGGCTATACTAATTGCAGTCTTGTTGGCACTTTTAAACTGCAAAGGAACAACTACCGTGTTTCCTAGCTCTTCGACTACTCTTTTCAACCATAGAACCTCACAAATTCCTTGATCCGTTGATCTAAATTCAACCTCAACACTACTCCTAACAACAACATTTTGTTTTTTACTCCTCCGGGTGACAAGATTACCCCATAAGAAAGTGCATTACACTTTGTCAGTAATAGAACCAGCCCAATCTGCATCAGTATAAACTTCAATTCTTCTTTTTTCAGTTTTCCCAAAAAAGAGACCTTTACCTGGTGTGCCTTTTAAGACTTGAGAATCCTATAAACAGCCTCAAGATGTTGTTCATACGGAGACTGCATCAATTGACTCACGATGCTTAAAGCAAAGGCAATATCTTGATGAGTGAGACAAATAAATAAGTTTACCAACAAGTCTTTGATATCTGCCAGAATCTACAGGAACACCTTTTTTAATGTCCCCAAGCTTGGTCTTGACACAAGTTTGATAAGGAATGTTTAGTACAAGATCTAGTATTTTTCCTAAGGGCAATGGGAAGATGAAGATCATCATAAATAAGAGAGTTTGGTTGAAAGTTACCTGATGAACTATTGTCAAGGTGTGGTGTAGAACCATCATGATTTTCACTATCCATCCTTTGGGTAGATGATTGAGGTTGCTGGACTGTGGTTTTCTTCCTTTTTTCAGTCTGGTGTTCTTTTGTATATACCAAACCTTTGTGCCTTCTCTCATTTTCCTCTCTTGGGTCAGTTTCGTTATCTTGAGATGGCATCACCATATTCTGTGGGTTTGCAGAATTATCTAGTTCATTTAATTCATTTGTTTCCACCAGTGTTTCATTTTCTGCCTCATGATTTTCCTCAAAACTTTCCAAACAATTTCGTTCCTTTGTTTTAAAATTCTCTAGAACAATATTGGGAAATTCGAAGCATAAATCTGAAGTGTCTAAGAAGCCATCTTCACTACCGTGCTCCCCCTAAAGATGGGGCTCATTATAGTATGAAGTTCCCACAAAATAGGTGACATCCATAGACACAATAATTTTTTAAAATTGGATCAAAACATTTATATCGTCTTTGGTTAGACGAATACCCAACAAAAATGCTTTTATGTGCTCTGGGGTCAAGTTTTGAAAGCTTGGGATCATGATTATGAACAAATGCTACACTTCCAAACATTCTCAAGGGAATGTTTGATATAAGGCGTGTAGCTGGAAAACAAGTAGTAAATATTTGTAAAGAAGTTTTAAATTCTAAAAACGTGATAGGATATCTATTAATTAAATATCTTGTAGGTACTTGGGAACTTTTGTTTGGAAGCTTAAAGTCCGAGCAACTTCTAGAAGATGTTTGTTCTTCCTTTCTGCAGTTCCATTCTGTTGAGGGGTATTTCTGCAAGTGCTTTGATGCACAATGTCCCTTGCAGTGAAGAAATTGTCCAAATTTTTATTAAAAAATTCCTTGCACTTATCTCTGCAAAAAATCCTGATCCGAGTTTAAAATTGTGTGTGAACCATTTGATAAAAAATTTTGAAAGCAAGTGCAACATCAGATTTTTCTTGTAAAGGGAACATCCATGTGAACCTAGTGTGATCATCAATAAAGGTAATGAATCAGTGTTTTCTAGTGTGATCATCTATTTGTTCCCTTGTGAAGGTAAAAGATTCTGGGGAAGATTGCTACCCCTGATATGAGATGCTTGCTTGAAATGAGTGGGTTCTCCCCTGGTATGGGTTTGTTGCTCTTTCTCTTTGGAGGTGGTTTACCATTTAATTTCCAGCATGTTTCTTTTGTGTGCAATAGCCGTTTACAATGGTCACACCAAGGTCTTTGCTTTTCTCCACCTCGTACTCTGAAGGTTGATCCTCCATGAGTATTTTTCAGCATCACTTGCCTTCTTGACTTTTCTCTTCTCACTTCTGAAAAACCTTATCTGATGGATGGTAAAGGCTTCCTTCCTAATATATGTCCTCGAACTTCATCAAGTTCTTTACTCGGCCGCTGCTAGAAAGACAAATATGCGCCCTCTTTCCACCTTCTTTCTGTAGCGAGCGCTATCATTTTTCTTTTCCTAATCTTCTTCGTCAAATATATATAGTTCTTGCCATATAGTCATCATCTCATTGTAGTAGACCGTCTCTCCTCTATCTCCTTGCTGAATTTTCCAAATCTGGGTGGTTAATTCAAATAACTGGAAGTGATTGTCCAAATCAGAGTATGTCTTCTTCACAGCTTACCTACGCTGTTGATAGAAATAAGAAAGGCTTACCAATCACTTGATCCATAGAGTTGGTTAACCATGCTGTAACCGTAGAAATTTCAAACGCCACTGTTTGTATTTTGGGTTAGTGGTGGACGGAGCTTGGATTTCCCCATTCAAATACCCTAGCTTTCATTTGCCGTCAATCACCAACTGCACGGACTTGGACCACTCGAGATAATTTTTTCCATTCAATTTGTGAACGGTAACTTGAAGAGAGTAGTCATTTATTGAGAAAGCTGCTGGTATGGATTGAGTTTCATTTTCTGGAATCCTCTGAGTTGTATTCCCCAGAGTCTCCCATGTTTCGTGTTGGCTGCCCCCTTCTGGGGTCACTGTGCCACTGATCATGTCAGAGTTGGCTGAACTAGAACCCACTATGGCAGAGTTGTAGTTCATGATCAAACCCTAAAAGCTGCTGATACCATGTAGTAATATTTGTTTTTATTAAGTTGAATATTACAGCTGAGTATTACAGCTTAAATAGAAAAAACAGAGGGGACAAATTCCTGAATTAAAGGAATCAGATTGTAAGAAATAAATCGCAAAGGGAAAGGAGGAAGGTATTCCCTTGATTAAGGATTTGACACATCCTTTACATTAATGTTCGGGTTCTACTTCCTAATTTTTTTAATCTTGTAAATCATAACAATCCTAATTTATCAACAAAATGAATAATGGCATATAGACTTCAAGGACCAACCCACCATCTGATAGCCTTTTGGAGTACGAGTAAATATTGTCTCGTTGCGTCTTTTCCCAGTTTTCACCTTTCTTCTCTTTTTCTTCTTCTACGAATACAACTGTTTTAAGTTAGTGTTTATTGTATTAAACAAATGAGAAGACCCAAAACTACCACAGAATATGTGCATTGTTTAAAGTCTCTCTCATAAGGGGATTTTAAGCATTATTTTATCTTACTTCGACAAACTCTACTTTTTTTTTTAAACTTCATTTAGAAACAATCATTGAGGTAGGTTTGGACTATATAATGGTCAGGTTCAATTCCAACTTGCAGTCCATCATTAGAAAGTCGTCTAAAGTAACTGTAATCCCTTGTGGCATGTCCTGGCCTTCAAATGGGGTAACACCATTTCATTCTAACATTTTACTCACCAAACGATAGAAAATGATTTTGTGGCTTATTAGTGTCAATTGTGAAGCAACCAACTTGGGGGGTTAAGGGCACAAGCTCGCCCAAATCTTGTGCTGAAAATTTATTTAACAATGAAAAAAGAAAAAGCAGCAGTAAGTTTGAACTTTTGAAGGTTTAGTAAAGGTGATGATATTATGCTAAAGAATAAACTCTCCCAAAAGCATATAGATGACATGAAAAGGCTAAAAATGATTTTTTTATTTTAATGTCTCGAAGAATTAATTTTTATCATCCAATTTACTTTAGCCCTTTTTCCTATCCTGGGCCCAATGAAAGATGTTGAGATCCATCTTGGTAAGCAAGCAGTTAGAAGAAGTTATTTAGAAGGAGAAGTTATAACTGAATGGGACAGGAAGCAATTGTTGAGTGGAAAGAGATACAAACTCATTTCTATATATTGTAGTGGTGAGGTTGATGGAAGGTAACCAAGAATTGAGAGGAAATTGGGTTGGACGAGGAGCACAGGGTTCCTTCTCCAACAGGTTTATCATTTTTTTATCTTTATTATTTTTTAGTAACATTTTGTAAGAAGCTCTGCTCCTATTAATGGTTATCTTTCATTTCAATTTCTTAGTATA
Source organism: Cicer bijugum (assembly GCA_037974875.1). Taxonomy (NCBI): domain Eukaryota; kingdom Viridiplantae; phylum Streptophyta; class Magnoliopsida; order Fabales; family Fabaceae; genus Cicer; species Cicer bijugum. The sequence continues at coordinate 756,600 of JBBPBT010001311.1, read as the reverse complement.
TTCTAAATAGAATTTATTCGTCAGATTTAGTATCAATACAAGTTAGTTTTCCAGTTCATATTTTTGGTATCTATCAGAGAATAATTGGTAAGAACCTGAGTAGAGAAGCTTCCCCATAAAGCTTTGACCCTTCCTTGTTCATCTGTTAGCACACCCGAAAATGAACCACCAAAATCTGTATTGGAACACATGAAAAATAAGACATTTATTTATATGAGTACAACGTTGGTTAAAAAGTGAAAAATCCAAATTTACCCGTATCAAGCTCAATAACTTCCATATTGGTCGCCCTGTAACGTGGATTTTCTGCAGATCCTATATTTAAAGCAGCAGAAGGATTGGTAACAACTGATTTCCTAGAAGTTGCTTGAAGGCTTCTATTTAAGCCCACAAGGTAAACAGAATCCCCTCTGCTTAATGCCGGTTCTGAACAAGAAATGTACTGATATATCGTCAATATAGATAAATGAAAAACTTATAATGGAAATGCTCTCAAACCTCTTCCTTCACACAACACCTAGATCTAAAATTATCTACTTGTTCCCAATTTCTTTTTATTTTAGTCCCAAGGGGAGGCCAGTTAGCTTTTCTCAATTCAGTTAAGTATAGATAGTAAATACTTATGAGTCACTCAGAATGAAACATGATCTTCATTGCCAATTATGGATCTGATGAAACCACCTTCAAACAGTCTAAATTTAAGAAATGGCATGATCAGACCCACCTGGAAGTAACTCCGCAGCACGAACCACTGAAGCACCGACAGGTCCCAAAGCAGAGGGGTCATATGATACGAGAGCATAATTATGAACAGGATGGAGAAATACCACCTGCCATTAAGAAAGAAGACACCAAGCTAAAGAAAGACTGTCTTCTTGTTTATTCATTTTATATATATATATATATATATATATATATATATATATATATATATATATTATTGACGACAAATTCTTTAAAAAAGATTTACCTCTCCAGGAATTTCAATTGGGAAAGCAGCAAAAGATAGCAGCACATCAGAGGAAGATACTGCAACAGTATTCCTGTCAACTGCAACTAATCCCATATCTTGAGAGTGATATATTATGACACCAGTTCCTAAAAATTGCTGTGAATGAACACCATCAAGCATACAAGATGGAGGAACATGAACCTGAAGATGGAAGTAATTAAGAACCACAGGAAAACCAGTAAGTCAGTACCAGTACCACATAGGTGCTGAAAGGCAACCGTTAAAATTTCAGCCAAGTCAAAAATCAAAATTGTGATAAAGTTTCAAAAACTACCTCAAACATTACAAGAGTAGACTCAATCACCCGTTCAGTGAATGATGCATTTGCTGTGGCAGCAGTTGCACCTTGATAGTCCATAAACCCATCATCCTGGATAGCACCAGATTTTTCTAGCTTAGTTTCCTGGGATTCATTTAAGGACAAATCAGCTACACTTTCATCAGTTGATAAATCATCTACTCTCCGTTTTTTGACAACCCCGTCAGGTCCATTGTTGTGAGATATACATTCTGAAGAGTCCTCATAATTAGTTTCCATGCTAGTGACACCATCAACCAACTCCTGATTGTTTCCTTCACTCACATGTCCCCCACAAGCATGCTCATCACTCAATGAAGTTGGCCGACTGGCTAGATTTCCAGCATCTTTAGCCCCAGATGATAGAAAAAGGGAGTCAGGCTGAAAAGCAGGCTTAGCTATCCAGAGGCCAGTACTATTGTCTCGAGTGTATATCTGGGGAGGTGCATACCATTCATGGCGATCAACCGTCACCAGCACTGACTGCATCCATCAGACAAGTTCATGAAACAAAATCAGAAACTGGTTATACCTTTATGAGATCTCAATAAACTCAAGCACCAAAGGAATTTAGATACAAAATATAAACATACCACTACTTTGATCATAAAACATTATTGCGTCAGAAAGACAATCTAGCGTTAAAATCAGTACTAAGTTTCAAGTTCAATCATACACAAATTCACATAAGATCAAATATGGATGTCCAACAGACACTCATAAACACTAATATCTGTTAATACTTAATACCACATCAGAGTTAGAATAGAGTTACTTCAACATAAAACACATAACTTCAACACAAAAAATCTTATATAATTACAATCCCACCAAAGAGGGTTTGTTAGAAAATGAACCACAAAGACATAATTTTATTGCATGTAGCTAAAGTTTAAGAAACTCTTAAGAATGTTACAACTTGCAGCAACATGAGATTTCTAGTATATGCAAATATACATTTATTTATATCATATATCTTGTGAAGAACGTAATAGACAAAATATTTTCATATTTTATCACTACAGCCTTAGACTGTTTTTATAGGAAAAGAAATAACAATAGTAATAATGACATAATCATAAAATTAAAATAAACAAAATAATTTAAAATAAAAGATAACCAAATATGATTTCCCTTGATTTTTCAACATCTTGATTGTATAGTAACCATTACCTTCCTGCGATGACGATCCACATAGCTTATATACTCTAATGGTACTCGAGCACCTCTTGATAACTTAGATAGAACTGATATAAATTCGTCGAGGCAAGATATTTCTTCACCAGCAAATTTCTTAATTATTGCATGACGAGGAACTCCTGCTTTAAAGAGCATATATCTGCAAATAGTAACTGTCACATGTTCAGAAAATCACATGCTTTATACCAAAATGACAAAATAAACATCATAGAATCTTCTCCCTCCAGCATCGACCCTTGTGCATGACTCAAGTGACACATACCCTGGATCTGCCACATAGACAAGACCACAGTGGAATCGGAAGTTTCTAGCCTGCATCAAAGGTGATAAACAAAACCATAATGAGAAAGGTAGCTTAAAATTAGAAGATCAACAGAAGCAACTTGGGGAGGGTTGAGTAAAATATCTGGAGTTCAAGCTACAAGTCCAGATAACTATGATGCAGTAGTAACCACAAGAAGAAACAAACTGGTGCCCTATATCACACGTATGAGATGGAAAATTGACCATTTATGGAAAACAGTAATTTATAACTTAACAGAAAAAGACACCTTGAGACCGATGCACATGCACCTATAAAATGTAAGCAAAAGGTCAACAGTTACTTTGTGCAAATTTCATAAATTTCAGGAAGATGTTAAATATGCACGACAAGTTTTTTTCATTTGAATAGCCATCTCCTCCAGCCTCTTAAATGAAAAAGCAAAAGAATTCTCAACTATTTTTTCTTCTGAGAAGACAATATAATCTAACTAACCTGCTGATATGAAAGAGGATGTATTACTGCTCCACTGACTTGCAAGAAATAATCAGGAGTTATTGAGTGCAAATCTTGCACCTGAGGTGAACATACAAAAAAGTTGGCACAACATTAAGTGGTAATCCTATGTATATTATTCAAGCTGTCAGTCAAATCACAAGCCGAGTTCACAGCAGAAACTAAGAACCTACTTTTATAGTTTCTTATGCTAGGGTATTGATTCTCAAGGTAAATATTTCCCTATTTCATGGGTGACACAACGTGGGGTGTCAGGTTGGATTGCTCGTTTGAGTTGAGTACCCCATATCACCACGCAGTGGATGATCACGTCGCATGCCAGGTCAAGCCCAAAAATATAATGATCATACATTTTGTTTCAAAGGATTAAAGAATAACAAAATTCATAAAATCACGAGCCACTTCAGCACTTTCGAACAAAATTGGTGAAACAGTACCATTCTAGTCTACTACACTGACTATATTTTCAGAGCTTCTCAGACTAACTTTTGATAAACTAGAAAGTTTGATCACGGTGACATTTTTAATTTACTTGTATCATTTATGAAGTTGGGACTTCTTCACGCCCTCTCTTTAGAAAGAGGAGAATCACCATGTTGACTTCCAATAGAAATAGAAAATATAAATAGTTTAGGATGTCAAATGGTTCTAATTAAATATATATCCAAGCCATAAAAATCTCACCAATAGAGTTAAACTCTTTGATGTACCACCCCTTTCAATTTGTAATTCAATATTTGAGTTTACACTGTCATCAAGTATAGTCTCCAGTTTAAGGAATTGAGTAATGACCTGCAATAATAGAGTTAAACTCTAGTAATCAGATTAGAAAAGTGGTTCCCACATTAAAGACCAACAGAACAAGAGGACCACGAAAATCACCATATTGTAGCTTTCAAATGCAAAGGAAGTAACTGTTGAAACTAATAATCAAACATGGGAAAAATTTCTAAGTTAACAAAACTATAATGCATTATTTAGGAATCCTAGAAAACATTACTTTTTCATGATTGCTTTATTCAACAAATGAATAACAAAACATACATAGTTACTTCATAGTTATAATATACAAAAGAATAGCACATAACAGAATGCAATTCATAGTTACTTTTCCAAAAACTAGTCTCCTTGACATAGTACCAAAATTATGTATAATTATCATAAGCAGCAGCTTGAATGTACAACAGAATAATTACTTCAATTCAGATGAGTCATTCCTAACAATTGTTTTTCCCGCAACATCAGCTGTCCATAACAAAGTATGACCTTTTTATGTCATTCTATAGATGGAAATTATACCCATAAAAGAATCAGCAAAGAAAATGAATGTGTTTGAAAAAACAATCTAGCTTATCTGACTAGCTTATCTTATAAGCTTAGTGAACAAATTAGATGTCTTCGGTGACAAGTGATAAAGTGGTTTGATTATTTTGGAGAGAAACATTAGGGTTGGAGAAATAAGGGATAGTGGGTTCAACTCCCCTACTAACATTTCTAACAACTAATTACAAACATTTATCAATTCCAACAAAAAAGATGTCTTTGGTAAATGAGCTTATCCTGCTGACTTATAGCGTTTTTCGGAATGCTACTTGAAGTAGCGATCAAGCTTGTAGTCCTGTCAAAAGAAAATGGAAAGGATTCTTTTTCCAGAAAAGGGGCGGGATTTTCCATCAAGCAAACTTACTTCACCATTGACACGAACAAGTACATCACCCGGTTCCAAATGCTTATAGCCTGGGCCACCTGGCACCTAAACAAGTCAAAGATTTTATGAAATTGAAATGGAATATCATCTCAAGGAAAATTAAAATAGTACGGAACAGTTTGCTTACCACAGATTCCACAACAAGCATTCCAGTTTCACTGGCAGGAGAAGCATGTCGTACTATCTAAAAAATTCAAATGCAGTGTAAATAATGCAGGGCATATTTAAAGGAAAGTGCTACTTGATAAAGATAAATGAAAAGCTATAGACTAAGAACAACCTGCTCTGTCTCACTTCTGAGGCCAAGCCGACGAGTCTCATCAAACCCTTTATGGAGAAAAGTCACCTGTATCATATTTTAAACAGATGTTGCCTCATATCCGGTGGAAACATCAACTTACATAACTAAGAGGTAAACAAATATCTGCAATCATCTCATCCAACACGAAAAGATAAAAATTGAGCACATAAGCAGATTAAAGATAAAAAACATAAAATTACTAATTTGGCAACCCCTACAATCATCTTATCCACGATCGAAGCATGTATAATGAGCAGGAAAACGGGAAAAAACTGTGAGGAATTGAAAAATATTGACATTACTAATTAAAAGAGAAGTGTCTACAATCATCTCATGGTCCAATAAGGAAACAAGTCTATAACAGGCAGACAAGGAGCAATTAAAGATCTGAGGAATAAAAATCATCCAGAAATTAGTCAAATTGCTGAGTGATACAGCTTATGTCAGTATGGAAGAAATCATCCAGTAAGTATTTGAAGTTTCAGGGTAAATAAAATAGCTTTTTACACAATATATAACATGTTGGTATACTTTCCATGTCTATAAGTGTACACCAACAACCAAATGTGTCAATGCAGGTTCTTTCAGTCACATAGACACAGAGTGCACTGAAGAAATTTAGCATGGGGACATTTTAGAAAAATAAAGTGGACAACTCTAGACATGTAGCTTTACTACCAACTCCTGCATCAAATAAATAATTTCGGACGAAAGAATGTGTCAAAATCTGCTTCTGTTTTACTATCAGAGTTCTTAGTCTTTGGGAGTCTTGCCTCCGCATAAATTTGTTGCTTTCATTGTGGTTGCTTTTTTCCTGAAACCTTAGCTACCCATCTTCATTGTGACCCTTTTTGCTGTCTTCATTGCAGCAACTTGAGATTTCTTTTTGGCCTATTCGCTGCCATAGTGTGCTCAATATTCACGTTGTTACTGTTCACGTCCATTTGACCGTCTACTTCACGCCACCGCCCACATCTCAAGACTCGCATCCATTATATCGGCCGAAACCCAAAGCGCCGTTGTCAACAGCCTATTCACGCACGCTTTCCAGTTCGGCACGTGATGCCCACTTGCAACGTCACCTCCGACGTGTGGTGCCCAACGTCATCTCCGCTCACTGCCGTTTTCAACCAGATTGTAGATCGGCCGTTTCTCGCTTCGTTTTGGGGGTTTACTTTCTGATCGGAGCACTTTTGTTTGTGGGTCATTTGAAGCTCACGCGGTTTTTGCTCGGACTTTTTGTTAAGCATTATAGCACACTTACAATTTGTTTTGTTTGATAGATCAATTTTTCGTCTCTAATATTTTTTATCTGTTGATTTTACGGATAGGACAGTTAAAGAAAGCAAAAGTGGATTGGTCCGACTTAACGAAGATGAAGTAGAGAAGATTAGATCACTTCTTAGTAAGTTGGAGAAACCAACAAGTGTCAGTTCTCTAGCACATACAAGTACACTTCCACTTGTTAAGTTTCAATTTTCTTTTGTACTTAAAATGCTTCAAATACAACCTATAACCAATATTGAATATTGGATTCTGGAGCTATTGAATACATGACACCCTTACCTACAACACAATAGGATTGCTAAGAGGAAAAATGAGAATTTGTTAGATCAAACTCAAGCAATGATATTTCAACATAAAGTTCCTGAGAAATTTTGGGGAGAGGCAGCTTTAACTGCATCATATCTCATAAATAGATTACCTTCTAGTGTCCTTGTCTTCAAAACTCCCATGGACGACCCTCATTCTACCCTAATGTACCCACCTGTAGTAATCTTACTCCCATAATATTTGGGTGCGCGTCGTTTGTCCATATCTATAGTGATAGTAGAGGAAAACATGATCCAAAAGCCTTAAAAAAGTGTCTCTATCGGGTACTCTTCCACCCCAAAAGGCTACAAATGTTATCATCATCCACCATCCCAAAAATTCTGTCTCCTAAGATGACACCTTCCATGAACAAGAAAGTTTATTTGGTCGAACTCGTCTTCAAGTACATCTAAGGAAGATGAGTCTCATTTACTTCCTGAGTTGACTTTTGAACTAGAAATGTAACTGAAATAGATTTTGAAAAGGATGGAAATGTAGGAAATAACAATGTTGAAACTGAAATTGATTTTGAGGAAGATGGAAATGATTACACTAATGTAAGATATAGGAAGAATCAAGTATATACAAGAAGAACAAAGGTCATTCTTGAATCTATTCACATCCATGACCTTACATGAGGTAACTTCCTTTGACGCTTTAAACTCTAGCGATCCAATCTATGAATCTTCCTATGCACGGGAATTAGAATTCAACACACCACCAACTTATGATGAAGAACACAGGTCATTCTTGAATCTATTCACATCCATGACTCCAATTCGACCTTACATGAGATAACTTCTTTTGACGCTTTAAACTCTAGTGATCTAATCTATGAATCTTCCTATGCACGGGAATTAGAATCCAACACACCACCAACTTATGATGACTTCATATCCCAATTGTCCTTAGGAAGAATACTAGTAAATGTACCAATAAACCAATCTACCCTTTATCCAACTACCTATGCTTTGAACAATTTTCACCAAACCATTAAACCTTTCTCACAAGCCTGAACACTACCACTAAACCTACCTCTCTATCTAAAGCATTGTCTGATAGGAAATGGAAACAACCCATGGACTTGAAAATGGAAGCACTAGACAAGAATGGTACTTGGGATTTGGTCCCTCTACCAAATGAAAAGAAACTTGTAAGATGCAAGTGGGTATACATTGTTAAGTACAAGGTTGATGGGTCTATTGAGAGGTACAAGGAAAGGTCGGTAGCTAAGGGTTTACTCAAACGAATAGAGTGGATTACTTGGAAACATTTGCTTCAGTTGTAAAAATAAATACCATTAGGGTACTCTAGCAGCTAATTACAGTTAGAACTTGCATCAATTTGATGTAAAAAATGCTTTCCTCCGTCAAGATTTAGAAGAACAGATTTATATGGATTTACCCCTGAATACAATGAGCATATTGCTACAACCCGTTTGTAAGCTAAAAAAGGCTCTATATGAGCTTAAACAATCGGCACGAGCGTGGTTTAGGAGGTTTGCTAGAGTCATGGAGGGTCTAGGCTGCAAACAAAGCCAAGGAGTTCATTCTCTCTTTATCAAACACTCTGAGTCAGGGGGAGTAACAAGGTTATTAGGATATGTGGACGACATTATAGTGGCTAGTGATGATGAAAAGGAGCAACAATTGTTATGACAACACCTAGCCAAAGAACTTGAGATTAAAACCTTGGGAAAATTGAAGTATTTCTTGGGGCTCACTCTAAGAAAGGGATTTTCATATCCCAACAAAAGTACATTAGAGATCTTCTGCAAGAAACGGGCAAGACAGCAAGCAAGGTAGTGAATAATATTTATTCTTTTGCAATTTCCTAATAAGCCTACCTGTGGGACATCATCATCAGGAGGGGGATGAAATCACCGCTCCCTCCATCAGGAGCAAATATAAAGGAAGAAGATCAGAGCAAAAAGTCCACCAAAGATGGAGGAACAAGAAAGACATGAAAATTGCCATGAAATGATTTTGTACTTAGAATGAAAAATAATGAGCACTCAAATTTCCTGTAACAGGACGATAATAGCCTAAAGCTAGAATTAATGCTACCAAGGACCAAAAGATTGAAACTTTATATCTCAAGTCTGCATTGTGACTTTTTAGGCATAATAATAATAATAATAATAATAATAATAATAATAACAATAATAATAATAATAATAATAATAATAAAAACAGATAAGTGATCGCAGCGCAGACATCATTATTGCCTACTCTCATTTGTCACAGCAAAATGTTTCAACGAAAAGACTTTAACCATTTTAAATATTACAGGCAAAAATGTAGCATACAAATATTAGAGCTTCAGTGGAATGAAATACATTTAATAGTGAATCGCGAGAAAAATATTGAAGGAAGAATCTGTGAAGAATAATTTCAAGGACAAACCTGAAGTGTACCACGAGGTATAGAAACTGCCTTCCATTTATCAACATAAGTTTCACTCCCCGTTTGAAGAAACCTTAATGCCCTTACAACCTAAAAAATTAAATCATTGTTTTTAGTTGTTCACTTGTGCTAATTGAATTCATTGCTCCCAACTAGAGAAGTCGTGCTTCTCCTTGGTTACTACAGGAAGTTTCAGACAAGTTCAGCAAATATATATATAAAGAGCTCACTCGTTCTAGAGGTAGAAAGAATGCTGATGCACTTGAAGACTTGCTCCCAGCATTCAGAGCCACTGCCCTGCCTTGCCAATCTATAACTGGCGAACCACTAGATCCTCCTTTGGTCCCAGATGCTGCCTGTAAAGCAAATATCAATAGAAGGGAAAAGAAAATAACTTAAACAAACTCATAAATTGAAATTTTGAAGAAAACTGTGAATAAATTTATAAGCATTTTACACACTTGCATATAGAATGTGTTGAAGTCGTTATAGCCATCCCTGCATCAAAAAGTATTTTTAACAATCTAAAATTTCAATTCAACCTCTTCGAGAAAGAAAAAAAGTATCAGTTATTTCAAACCATACTTCTTATACACAGGAGCATCCCTATCCAAACGAGCAATAGTTCCAGCCAAAATGGAAACCTGGAAGTAAAACCCAAAATAATTATGCAAAATTATTTGGATAAAAGGAACCCAGATAATACTATAACTCATTGTCAATTTGCATCCATAAAAAGCAAGTGGTAAGCATAAACTAGACTTGAGCATGAAAGCATACCAATTTGATACACCAACGTTAAGAAAACTAACATTTAATGTGTCACTTAATTTTAGAAACCGAAGTCCAACAACATTTCCAAAAGACAACAAATGGATGTAGCCATTCCAAATTGCCCATCATGAGAAATAAAAAATAAATAAAAATTGCAGAAGACAATACTAACTTCAAGCTTATTTCGACAATGTTATATTGACTTGGTAAAATAGCCAAGAAAACTGATTTCAAATCAAAACCAATGAATATGAAAGCAAAGATAAAGTGAGAGACGCCAATATTAAGTTGATACCTTCTCACCACTGTCATTACCAACAACTCTGATTTCCAATCCAACATAAGCAGACTCGGGGGCAAGAGGTATCTCTTCATAGTTTAAAAATTGTATAGCACTAGGATCATACCGAAAGAACCCAAAATCATGTACCTGTAGAAGTGTATAGTTGGTTGCATCAATACTTGCCACACAGAAAAAGAGGAATAAAAATCATTTCTCAGCAAAAAATAAGAATTAATTAAAAAAATATCAATTTGAGAACCAAAATAATTATTTATAGAATTTGAGAGTATGTTTGATTCGTTGTAGTTGTAGTTGTAGGAGAGAGGAGGGGATGAATTTTAAAATGATTTGCTTTTGCTTTGATGAGGGTAAGGGAGAGATTTTAATAGAAATAAAATACAAAATTACATTTTTCACACTTATAATATTTAAGGTCACATTAAATATAAGGTATTTAAATCTAAATTTAAACAAATATTATCTCCCCTTCAAATTCTCTCACTTTTGGAGGAGAGCTAAAATTAACTTAGGAACCATTTGGCTTAGCTCTCCTCCTAAAGACCAAATCAAATCACTAAAATTTAAAATAACCTTTCTCATTTCCTCTCTATTCCCCTATATACATAGTACACTTTTGTTGATTACACAAAATAACAGTAATTTATAAAATACATACATAAAATACATACGTGAATTAAATTTTCGTAAATAATCTATTTTAGTGTGACTAAAAAAAACAGAGATATCACTGACAAAATTGAATATAGTATAAGCATGTCCAGAATATATATATATATATGAGTTTTATATCATAAGAATAAAAGATAGCCATAAATATCAGCAAATGAATCACTCCTCACTCAGTTAGAATGAGAATATTATCTAATATTGGTCTCTAATTGATGGTCAGGGACATGACATATATGATACACTTATTTTATATTACGTTAATTTTTTGTTTGATGCATCAAATTGATATGATTTACTAATCAATTTTTTTAATTATATCTTACTTATGCCTTATTTTATAATCCTTAGTCTTAATTAGGTTAAAATAATCATTTTCTAATCTTAATAAATATTTTCCTCTATTTATATTTGCTCCTATGTTGTACATGTTGTTTTCTGAATTATGTTATTCTACGACCGGTTACTTTCACATTGAAAGATTGAAAAAATAAATTTTTATTCAAAAAATATTTATTTTAATTTTTTCATTTTGCCCTTTTTATTTTATATCATATTTTATGTTTGAGTTTTATCAAGATATTTGTTAGAAGTAAGTCTTTTTATCCAATCAATATTCAAATTCACACTTATTTTGTTGTCTTTTACACAATTTTATTCGAAAAGAAATGGCTATCGATCTAATAGAATAACACTTAGACATAGATATTGAAGAACAACTACAAAGCGAAGATATTGTACAACCACAAAACCGAAAATATTACATATACGGACATGGAAAACTTAAAAAGATGGAATGAATGACTTGCTAATAGACATATAAAAATTAATTGTTTATTATTAGTTTAGTTATTATTATTTTATTATTAGTTTAAACCTTTGTTCACACTATATAGTTTTTGTTCATAAAAATAATTTTTTTTTTCTGTTAATAATATATGATTTTTTAGTAGTATAAATAATTTTTTTAATTATATAAAATTACTTTATAAATTATTTATAATCTTTAACATTATTTATTTATAAAAAATATATATAAATATTATTTTAAAAGAAAAATAATTAAATAGATTATAAAAACAAATCTATTATTTTATCACAATATATATAATATCATTTGATGATGGATTTTATATCAAACATTAGATATTAGATATGATAAATTAATTTTGTTAGGTATCCTCTAAACATGAAAGACTAACACATTGAGATGAGATATAATTCTTTATCCTATCCATATTTCTCAATTATACTCTTTATCCTAATTATGTATCAATTCTATCATTTCCGTAAACCATAAAACGGAAAATTGAAAACAAAGTTGACTCACTGGATCTCTGTATATAGGATGCACCGAAACCTCTTCGCGGTTCAAAAACATAGCTTCTGCAACAACAGGTCCTGCACATTTGAAACCGAAGCAAAAACGACAAATTAACAGGAAGATCGTTAATCGCGATAAAGAGAAATTAAAGAAGTGTACGACGAACATACCAGGCTTGACGACATGGCGATTGGTGAGAATAATACCACGGCGCTTATCAACGACGAAACCGGTAGCTGAACTGGCGAAAGCAGATTCCGTATCGAAAGCTCGAGTAGCGGTTGTTCTGAGAACGACAACGGCGGGGACGACTTTATTGAGAGACTTTCGCCAATCCTCGGCAGTTGCAGCGTTTTCCTGAAACGGCGGATCAATTTCCATGCACAAGTCATCGGATTTAGCAGAGACGCCGGAGTCCAAACCTTCCGATCCTAACCTCTCCGATGGATCTCCCATTGAATGGTCTTACTTTGTTAAAGAATTAAGCTCAATGATTCAGATCGATGATGATATAGGAGAATCGAAGTGAAAAGTGGCGAGAAGACTAAACTGAACTGAGAAGTGTGAAGTATGTTTAATAAAAGTCCACGGTAATGAGATGAGTACTTTTATTTTCTTTGTACAAAATAAAATACCAACAAGTGAGGGCTGCTTACGTGTGTTTTTCCGAAATAACACAACCCATATATTGTCATTCCCACCCTTGTTTTTTTTTATATCTATTTATGGAATGGTAAATACGCGTTGATTCCCACGCTTATTATTACAATTAAACATGAATGTTACCCAAAAAACAAAATGAATGAATTATGAACCATTAAACATCGGAAATCAAATAATGGTTTTTTATAGAGCAAATCATTTCCGTATTATAAAAAAAATCATTTCCTTCTTAAATTAGTTATGCTTTATTGTTCCTTGCTTCCCTTTGCTTTTTCTTTATATCGCAATTTTAGTTTGTTTTTTTAGAACATTCAATAATAAACTTTTTGGGTTACAAAAATAATCAATAAATTTATTATATTGATTCCTTCGGTTTACCGGCAATAATTTATTTATCAAATTGTAATTATAAATAATTTTTTAAATATCAATTGAATTAATTATGAAATTTAATTGTATTATTTTTTACAATCCTTCTTATAACTTAAAATTATATTTTAAATTTTAAAAATAATTTAAACCAAACAT
>JBBPBT010001311.1:716990-728956 GCA_037974875.1 Cicer bijugum | reverse complement strand
TATTTTATTGGTTCAATTTAACTAATTTTATTTTATTAATATAATCTACTTTATTATTATTATTATTACTATTATTGTTTTTATTAAATTTAGAATATTATAAAAATTATTATTATTATTATTATTTATTAATGTATTTTATTATTATTATTATTGTTATTATTATTATTATAATAATAAAAATTGATAATATTATTAAATTTATTATTATTATTTTTCATAATAGTATTTTGATTTTTTAAATATTTTAATTATTTTAATTATTTTTAAATTATTCAAATAATAAAAATAATTAATAATAAATATAAATATCCTTTAAATGGCAATAAAAAAAAAATTGTCACAGTATAAGGTCACATCCCCAGGATGCGATCATCTGTTAAAATGAGAAAAAATCTCCTTCAGGAGATCATATCCCCAAATTGCGATAAGCAATTGAGGCAAAAAAGTAGGACATTTCTGTATATTTTTTTCAAATTAGGGTATTTTGAGATAAAAAATTCAAAAAAGGGATATATGGATCAAAAACCCTCTATTAGATATTTATATAAAATATATTGCATTAAATGTGGATGCATTAAATGTGAATCGACATCATTAAATATAATATTTTTTATTTAATATTTTATTGATAAAATATCTAACTCTAATTAGACATGTAAAATTTTCATTTATGCTATTTCTTTGGGTTGTTAAAAAAATTCCAACAGCTACGTTCTAATATAAAGTTGCAAATTTTGTTTTTGCAAAGATAAGTATATATATTATTAAATGAAAAAAGTCCAAGCTTGGCCAAGTCATGCCAAGCAAAGACAAAGGAGGATTACATCACCAAACACAAATTAAAGAACAAACACCACATCCAAGACAAAGCAAAGAAAAAAATTACAATAAAGTTCTCAACATCTAAACGCAATAACATAAAATCACCTACAATATAAACAAAGCAAACGTTGATTCTATCATTGACGAAGTTTATAGGACAAATCACGAGGTTGAACTTTCAACCACCACCAAGATAAAATGTTGACATGTTCCATAATTACGATAGTTTCACAGTTTTTTTGACTGAAACACTAACTCTCAGGGTTTTACGTGGTTGAATTCCGCTTCAAACATCATAAGTGGAATTCCATTATAGATTCCAATGATTTTTTGTTTAGCTTGGTTTGTTTTCCAATGGATTTGGTGTGATCCCCTCATTTGTTGCTTTGTTATGCAACACTTTTTTTTCTTTCAACTTGGCTTTATCCCAAATGATTGTCTAGGTAAGGTTTTTACTATTTTTCTTGGATTCTGGTTTGGTCTCCCAACCTTTTTCTTGGTTTTATTCTCTTTCAATGATATTAATTAGTGTGTTGCAAATGTTTGGTATGTCTAATTCTTTCATGTCATGCTTTTATATTTTAATTTTAATTTTAAAAAAATTAAATTGTTCAATCTGCACCCCCACGTCAAAAATAAAAGTTTAGAAAGTAAATTGTGCTGAGTTCAACATTTTACTTTTTGTAGTTAAAATAAATGCTTATAAATTAGAGTTTAATTTTATGACAATTTTTTTCCTCATTTTATGTACTCAAGAGTCAAGGTAATCCTTTTCTCTTTGTTAGTAGAATGAATGTTAAATATTTATCTTTTTGATCAAATAATTTAGTGGTTAGATTCGTACATCTTAAATGTAAAAAAATATAAAATTTAACTTTAAATATAAACTCCTTACATATTGATGTTTCCATAATTATTAATTAAACTATACTTACAAAACGTTATGTCGTTATTTCTAATTAAACTACCTTCAGTAAAAAAAACAAAATTAGCTATGGTCTATATATTAATTCCTTTGAAAAATGTAAGATTTATTTTTAAATAATTATGCTCTTTAATTAATTAAATCTACGATTCTATTTAAAAAATTTATTATTTTAAACACTTCCCTTAAAAAGAACAATATTGTTCAATTATTTAAGTCACTTTTACAATTTTATCATTCTAAAAAAATGAAGTTAAAACGAGTAGAAATTACCTATTTTTTAATTCTTTATTTGTTTTATAATTTTTTTCTTAGTTAATGATCATTCTTCATCATTTAAACAATTTTTTATAATATATTTTTTATTAAATACACTAAAGTTATTAAAATTAATAAATATTTAAAAATGAGAATTCGTGAAAGAAAGATACATTGATCTCTAGTAAAAGAATTACAAAAAAAAGTGAACATAAAAATCTGTCAAACAACTTACAAATTGTCCAACTGCATATTTCCCTTTCATTTCTTTTCACAATTTCATGTCAAGTCATGATATGCCATAACATAATCAGCAAAGGAAACCTAATCCCTGATCCATTTTTTTTTCTTTTTGTCTATAATAATATTTATTGCGTTGTTTTGCCTCATAATATATATAAATATAAATAAATTATTTTTTACTTTTATGTACTGACAGAAGAATTACTTCTGAAGTTAATTTTGATATGTGGAGAAAGTTGTTTCCATTTGTTAGCAAATCTAGCTTGCAATAATTTGCATGGCCTCCTGCAGCTGCTAGCTAGTGTTGGACATATTACATACTTGAAGTTCATCATAACGTGTGTTTAAAACTTTATGAATTCATTTAATTTTATATCTCTAGTGCAAAAAACACTATCGAAATCACACTAGTGTTTTCATTTAATTTTTAACTGCCAAAAACTCTCTCTTGAGAGATTTTTGTGTTTTTGAGGGAACTTAAGAGCAAATACTTATCAATATCACAATCATATTGCATTGAGATATAGTTGATCAACGAAACGTGAATCCAAAGATACTATTAGCACAATCCTTTTTTATTTTTAGAAGGTAAATGCTTATGCACCCTCTAATTTTAACTCTTCATCTCCAAATATTCTACAGAAAACTAAAATTCAGTAAAAAAAAAGTAAAAAATTGAAGGATTGGATGACCCTTTTTATTTTTAGAACTATCATTGTCTAGTTCTTTGTTACTTTGGGCTTAGGCCCGTATTGTTTACTAAAAATCACAAAAGTACAACATAAAAGAGGGTTTTCTTACCTACCCCTCTACTTCAATATTTCAACCCTCCTCTCCTATGTTTTTTACATAGCTGATGTTTCTGCCATGCATCCCACACTTTAACCTCCTACCTTCATATATGATATAAAATTATATTTTTGTCCTTTTTTTACTATTACAAAACTTAACACTTTCCGTCCTTATATTTTGAGGTATATGTGAAGTTAGTTTTCCAACTATTTATTTGGTGCCCGTGAACTTTGTTTAGGGATCAAGCTTGCTCATTGAGTTGCTCTTTCCTCTCTTACTTTTAAATATACTTTTAAGTTAGTGTTAATCTTCCCAAAAAAAAATCAGTATATCTCACATTGAATGACTTTTAGAAGTTGATGATTGGTGATGTTTATACATACTAGCATAGTAGTGACCATTGTTATACTTAGTTCACTGGTTGTATTAGAAGCGGATCGAAGATGATGATTTATAATTGTTAGAGTAATGATTATGTCTACCCATGATTACATATTAACTGTAAACTAAAAATAAGAATTATAAAATTTATTTTTTAGTTTAATTTTGGTAAAAAAAAAAACTATTTTAAAATTAAATAAAAATGTAATTCAACTAATTTTATCCCATCATATTTTGATTTTGAAATTTAATTTTAAAAACTATAAACTCACGACCATCTCAAATATTTTAGATTTTTTTGATTGTTTGAAAATTACTAAAATTATAATAGAAAATTAAAATTGACCACAAACTACACATTATAGTTTTTTTTTAAAAAAATTACATCTCTTGAAATACATTTCTTGTTAAACAAACAAAAAGAAATCAAAATTATAAATGATATAAATATTAAAAATAAGTATTTAATTGTTATGTACGTAAGAAATTTATAATATAAGTTTAAAGCTATAATGATTTAAAGATTCTGATTAACTAAATTGTAAAAACATTTATGTTTTAGATTTATTATATATTTAAATAGTACAAATAACTAAAAAAACATTTGTAATCTGTTATATTAATTTCCTCAAATCACTTAAAAAGGTTATTTTTTTGTTTTCTTTTCTTGTGTCTGTATCACATTAATTCCAGTAGCAGTGCAACAAGAGAACCAAAAAATTGAGGAGAAGAAGAAGAAGAAGAAACATGATTGTGAACAAGAGAAAGAGAAGTTACAATTCAGTTTCATCTGTATCACCATCAACCTCAATCCCTCAACACAAATCCCCAGACTCTCCCAAATCATTACCACTCAGCAAAACAAAATCCCTCTTCGAAATAATTTCCACAAACCCCTCATTAACCGTCGAAAAATCCCTCGAAGAATCATCCATAAATGTCACACCACAAGACGTCGAACAAGTCCTCAAACTCTCTTACCGGTTCCCTGCTCAAGCGGTCAAATTCTTCCGTTGGTCCGGTCACCGCATCAACCACAACCACACTCCCTACGCTTGGAATCTCGTCATCGATATATTAGGCAAAAACTGTTTATTCGATGCAATGTGGGACGCCGTTAAATCAATGCGACGTGAAGGTTTACTTTCGCGTTCAACTTTCGCTTCGATTTTCTCTAGTTACGTTAACGCCGATAGAATCGGTGACGCCGTTATGACTTTCGAGGTTATGGACGGTTACGGTTGCGTTAGGGATGTTGTTTCTTTGAATTCGCTTTTGAGTGCTATTTGTAGGAGCGGTAGGACTGTTGAAGCTTGTGATTATTTGCAATTAGCTAAGAAAATTGTTAGGCCTGATTCTGATACTTATGCTATTTTGATGGAAAGTTTGGAGAATGATGGAAATGTTGTTGGTGCTAAAGAGACTTTTGCTGAAATGGTTATTGAAATTGGTTGGGATCCTAATAATGTTGCTGCTTATGATTCATTTCTATGTGCTTTGATTAAAGGTTCTGATGGGATTCATGAATCTGCTAAGTTTTTTGATTCCATGAGAGATAGGAAATGTTACCCTGGGGTTAGGTTTTTTAGGATTGCTCTTGATGAGTGTGTTAGGTTTCATGATATAAGGAGGGCTGAATTTTTTTGGGAGGTTATGTTAGGGAAGACTAAGTTGCAGCCGACTACTGCTATGTATAATTCCATGATTACTTTGTGTTGTTATCATGGTGATATTGATGCTGCCATGAAGTTGCTCGATGGAATGGTTTATAAAGGGGCTTTTCCGGATTCGCTTACTTATAATTTGTTGTTTAGTTTTTTGATTAAGGGAAGGAAATTGCGGGAGGCTTCGAGGATGTTTAATGAGATGGTGAAAAATGAGTGTGTGCCGGATCAGCTTAATTGTGACGCTGCTGTTAGGGTTTACTTGGATAATGGGGATCCTATTATGGCTTTAAAAATTTGGAAATGTTTGGTTGAGAATTACCGCGAGGATTTAGAGGATACTGCGAATTTGTTGGTAGTAGGGCTTCGAGATAATGGTAGGGTCCCTGAAGCAGTTAAGTATGCTGAGCATATTATTAGCAGAGGAATCAAGTTAACTTCTTCTACGTTGTCAAAGTTGAGAAAAAGCCTTGTCAAAGAAAGGAAAGAGTTTGTGTATAATGAACTTTTAGCAAAATGGAAATCCTATTAGGTATGTTGGACTTTTGCAACAATTGCATTTTTTTTAATTTCAATGCTGAGTTGGGTATTCTTTTTAAGCTTTATCTGATGTTGATGTATATAGACTTGTGGGCATGGTTATTAGTATCTTATGATACATATGAATCTTGTCTCAATTTAAAACAAAATTGAATCAACTCGATACGAATCTTGTGCATATCTTTTTTCGACATAATTGCAGGATGAATCTCAATGAATTGCATGTATCTCAATTTGCTCTTGAACTTATTGTAGCTAGCCACTTTTTTATTTATGACTTGAATCTTAAAGTTCATGTATGATATATCCGCTTATGTTTTTTGCGTATGTCGCTTGCTTTACCTGAAAATATTATGTATTTATTGATTATGTATCTTATGATTCATATTAAGATTCAATTCAAGATTCGGAAAATAGGGCTTCACAATTTGAATCTCGATTTGGTAACCAAGCGAGTTTTGAGGCTATGAAATCTGAATGTAGTTTGTCTAAGGTGATACTTTAGTTCAGCTGAGCTATAAATAAGCTGTTTCTTAATTGCATATGCATTGTGATTTGTATCTGCATATAGTTTCTTGAACAGAATACAGATCCTACTAGGATTGCATTAGACAGGGTAAAAGGTTATTGAAGCTTATCTAGGTTTTCGTTACAGGCATATGCTACAAAAAGTTATATTTACCAGTCTAAAGTTGTGTCTGTCAAGTTTTTGTGATTTGAACTAGATTATCAATTATCATTTTTGGCTATTTATACTTTCCTGTTGAATTTTTTGCAGTTATTGATCTGGGGTTCACCTGCTTGCAAGAAGAAAAAAAAAAGTGCAATAAGATATGAGCTATACTGTGAGTGGATTGATTTTGTCAAGATTTATAGGCATACAATTTTCGTAAATGGATTGTCTGGTTGATCCTATTGAGGTGTCAATACACACACCCTGCAGGTCTGACCTTGAATGTTCTGTTCTATAAAAGTTATTTAGTATTAGTTGACAAGGGTTATCAAATTACAATTCATCTAATTCCCCATTGCTT
This sequence comes from Cicer bijugum, assembly GCA_037974875.1. Lineage (NCBI taxonomy): Eukaryota > Viridiplantae > Streptophyta > Magnoliopsida > Fabales > Fabaceae > Cicer > Cicer bijugum. Next base: position 722,294 of record JBBPBT010001311.1, on the reverse strand, counting down.
TCAGTGTATTTAGGCTCCAAATTTTGTTAATAGTTGTCGTTATGAGAGACCTATACGACACTGCATTGTCATTAGACTTATACATAAAATTCTTCCTGGCAAGCCTGCTTGAAAAATTGATTCTACTTACTAGATTGACCCGTTATTGTCTTTCCCTGATGTGTTTGCTGCCTAGTAATAGGTGAGTGTCATGTTTGCCATATGAATTTGCAGTTCTTGTTACCAAAATCAAGTTAACTAGCTTATAAACTTGTTTTTGTTTAAACTCGAATAGGTTTGCTGCAGTAACATGAAATCGTGAGTTTGAGGATGATTGCATGTGTCTTCAACCCTTGACATACCTTAAGGCTTTGTTTGGGAGTTTTGAGAGGAGGGAAAGAGAAGGCTTTGGAGGGAGAAGAAAATAAAAAAATAGAGATAAATTTTTTTCATTTTTTAAGAGAGTAATTTTGTAAAGAATGATAAGATAATGCTTATGATCAATATATTTTTAATTTATTGAGTACTATGACAACATGGAAATGATAGAGAAATATTTGTTTAATTTTTGAGGTCTCTCAAAATAGAGGGATTTTATATTATGAATGAAAACAAACCCTTCAAAACCCTTTCCTCCCAAATCTCTTCATTCCTTCCTTCCTATTTTTTAAAGCCCTCTTTTCCCTTCCTCTCCAAGCTCGCAAATAAAGCCTAAATGACATTGGTTTGTTGTTCTTCCAAAAGAACTAAAAGGCAATATCTGAAATTTGCTATATACATAGTATTAAGTTATGTTTGGACACTATAATAGATGTTTAATATTATTATTGTATACTCTAAACTCTTAACAGTTAAGAAAAAAAAACCTCTAACAAGATTACAAGTCAAGTTTATGGAGATTCCACAAGATACTTAGACCCTGTGTTTCTACTATGGTGTATGAATGTGTTTACTACTTGAGATCATAATCATGGTATCCTCTGTGCGCGTTCAAAAAATGATAGCAGTGAATTGGAAGTGGTCTGTGGTGGTATTCAAATTCATCTTTATTGGTACTTGAATATTTAGTTATTTCCTATATTTATATATGATATATCAAGCCAACAAAAGGTTGTAACCTTATGAGTTGTTTGATATCCTAGATGAAGTGCTCTTATGGATTCAATCTAAGGTGCATGTTTGATCTGTATAGTGTATGCCGTCATATGTTAGGATTTGACTTCTTTGAATTTCTAAGAAAAAAATTTATAAAAGTTAAAAATATCCCACTTTTCTCTTTAAAGATGAATTGTTCATTTTAAAATAAAACACTTTGAGACTCTTCTCCATTTCAACCACCCAACTCGAATTCAATGGTCTATATCTGTTTCTATTCCTCAGAAATTTTATATTATAGATCCAAGATATCCAAACTAAGAGCTTTAATTTAGTGTTTTATCTTGGCTGGATGTTTTACCCAGTTGCACAACACAACTGAATGTCTAATGCCTTATAGATCGGGTTACCTTACCTGTTTCCAGGACCTGGGATATTAATTTGATGCAAGGAAGAGAAAGGCAAGGCTAACAAGTACAAATGTTAGTTAACTCATCAATGCATACTCATGCTTTACAATTAAAATAAAATTATACTCACTCCGTTTTAAAATAATTGAACCATTTGATTATTTCACACATTATAAAAAATATGTAAATGAGAGAAAGAAAATACTATTTTTATTAAATTATCCTTATTAGGTATTAATGTATTATCAATGTCATAAATACATAGTAAAAAAATGTTGCATTGAAAATAATATTAGTGGTATCAATTATATGGTACAATTGAAAAAATATATATTTTGAAATAATTTATTTTTTTTTATAAATGTGTCAATTATTTTGAACGGATGAAGTACTTCCGAACATATAAGTAACCATTGTAACAATTCAAGATGCTTGGTTTTGCCTAAAATTTAACCTATTGAAGATTTTGTAGATAGATTTTGGACTTTTAAAATCTTCCCATAGCCTTTTGGTAACATTGGAACCATATCATTTCAAATTATTCCTCAAGATTCTGCATTCATAAAATTGATTAAGAATAAATTTCAAGAGACAGCATAACTCTTCCTTATGTAAAGAATCTAATTACTGAAGTCAGGTTGAAAAAATGGAACATTTCTGATGGCTACCACATGTGTTCCCTTTTAGAAGGGCTCATAAATTTCGCGAACTTCACTTTGCATGAATGTGAGACTCAAAGTAAATATTCTTTCTAACCAGTAAATGCAAAGAAATGCATCAAATCACATGGATCCAACACCTATTCCTACTAAAAGACGTAACTTCCTAACACGAATATTTATTGGAATAATTATCCATATACTCCAAATTATCGCATGGTTGTTGTTGTTGCTCACACTTCAAATCAATTTTCATTTAATATTTAAAGACCCACCGGTACCACCAACGTAATGATCAAGTGTTAAAGCAAGCCTAACCTTGGGGTCACATATTTGAATGCATTCGTTTGTTTTTGTTTTTATTTTTATTTTTATTTTTTAATAATTAGATTGAATGCCTCACATTATATTACCGACACTTCCTGATTTAGGCTCATATCGTATTTGATGTGTTTGTATATTGTCTGAAATATCTTGCTTAGCGAACATTAATTAATGAGAGAATACCATTTCAACGGGACACGTTTTACAACATTATTGAGAAAATCTCGTTTAATCAAATATGTTTTTTTTACATATGCTTAATCGATATATGAATATGCATTAAAATGCGTTCGGGTTTGAGCTTTGTAAATGGAAAATATGGTTGGGAGAGAAGATTTCACTTGGTTAGTTAAGTTCTTTAACATATATTATTCATCAACAAAATTAATTGATATTTTGCATCAATAAGAAAATATACAAAATAAACATGCTTTAAAATTAAAATAATGATAAAAGTGTGCTTTAAAATTTAATTGTAATTTAAATCGAACTAACTCCTAAATCAAATAGATTAATGATTTTAAATATACTGTGTTGAAGTGAAAGTATTGTTTATAAAGAAAAATGTAATTAAATATTAGCTTAAATCAGTTTTAAATGGTTTTGATGCAAAAAGGGAGTTGAAAATATTTTTTTTGTACGTAGAGAGAAACCAAAAGAGTTTACTAATGTTTTCAAAGTGAAAATAGAATCGGTGAGAATTTCGAGCCTTGATTCAATTAGGTTAGTTAATTAACACCGTGATTAAATTAGATGATTAATAAAGAAAAACAAACAAGTAAAAAAAAATTGAAATACTAGAGAAAAAAAAACTATTTAATTAACCAACAACAGTTGAATCACATTTCAAACTAATTTCATCTTGTCGTTGAACCAACAAATAAACTATTCAATTCTCAATTCACCTGGAGTTGAATCACGTGTTCTACTCAAATTTTCAAAAAAATATCTCATGTATTTGAGATATCTCGTATTTATACATTCAAAACATTATTAATTATTCCATCAAAATTAAACAATTATTTATATCTTAAATGCATAAATATGAGATTTTTTAATTATATGAAATTCAAATTTGTTATGGAAACACTATTATTTAATTGAAAGAGTCATAAATTTCTACTTTTAAAAAGTATCATTGATCATAATTAAAGTTTAAAATAATTTTTAATCACTCATTCACAATACACCATATATTTTATTGGTACAGAAAAATATCACCAAACAACTATTCCAATAAACTTTATTTCAAGTTCATTGTATGGCTGTACTATGAAGAGGGGATGCTTAATAAGGTATAGGATACAAGTTATTTCAAACCTTTATCTAATTTATTTTCTTGAAAATCAGTCACGTAGTCACAAGATTCTTAGAGCATCTTCAACGATAGTCAAATACGTTTGTCCGTTAGTGTATAGTTACGTAAAATTGAATCTTTAATGAGCGAGTTCACTGCTGAAGTTGTGTCAAATTGTCATCATAATACTCTAAAAAAGGAGCGGTACTTTCATAATTTAATAACAATAATTTATAACCGTTATACTTTTTTTATTAATTTATTAATAATAATAAATTTATCCTTTTTATTAATTTATGATAATTAACTTTTTATTTATTTATTTATGTTATGTATTTAACATTTAATTTTTATTATTGTTATAAAAATTCAAGTTCAATTTTATTTTAAATTAAAATTAAAATAATATATAATAATATTAATTGAAATATTTAAATTAATATTTTAAGTTTTAAATATAAATAAAATATTAATGTATAAATTAAAGTTATGAGATCTAATATAATTTTTTAAACGTTAAACTTTAAAAAATAAACGAGTTGATTTCAGATGATGTGACATAGTTAATCCTATTTATTGAATTCAAATTGAGTTCACAATTATAGGAAAAAAAATGAATGAATTGCTTTAAAGTCAGTAAACTCTTTTAATAAATTTATGTTAAGTTGACTTTTGGAGATAATCTTAAATACATATTAACACACACAAATAAGAAAAAGTAAAAGTTTGAAAAAAAATGTTTATTTTTGAAACAATTAAATGATTTATATATATTTTTATTTTTGTGGCTAAATGTATTGTGTCTATACAAACGTTTTCCTAATCGAGCAATTCTTATTATGCACACAAAAATTTGATCACACTATTTAGATATATACAAACAAAACTATATATTTTTAATTATTTTAAAATTATACATTGTCTAATTTAATTTTTTTTTATCAAATAACGTAGACACAAGAGTTATTCATGCGAAGACTCTCCAACTAGCGGCCCCATAATTTGTTAGACATCTTATCCAAATAATAATACAGGTTTAGATAAATTGGAAAAAGTGTGTTATACCAAAAAAAAAAAAATTGGATAAAGTGTGACTGGTAGTTGGTAGAAATGCCAAAAGATGTTCAAGGTCAGAGACTAAACATTAAAAAAAATGACTATGCGGAAGAAGAATTAATTTCAGTCTGATTTGGCATACTTAATTATAAATCTGTTACACACCATTTATGCTCTAGCAATAGGAAAGAATGGAAAACTATAAATACAAAATAACAGAATACTATAAATATGAGATCCTAGGCATAATTTATAAATACCATAAATTATGAGAAAATTCTAGCAACCCATTTTAAAAAATAAAATAAATAATTTCAACATCTAATAAACAAATCAATATAATAAACAAATTTAAAAACTTAAATTTGGTTATGGGCATAAAGTCCAAGTTTTCTTTTGGTAAAAAAATAATTTTTTTAATTTATTTAAAATATAAAATTAATATAATAAACAGTCTTCTATTTAGTCTCTAGTATATATATAT
>JBBPBT010001311.1:698443-710263 GCA_037974875.1 Cicer bijugum | reverse complement strand
AAAAAAAATAGACATTTGTATAAGGTTGAGATATTATAAAAATTGAGGAATTGTGACCATCATTTTAGAAAAAATATAAATGCAAAAGAGATATTAGTATATTTTCAATAATTTAAAAATCTTCTAAATGAAAAATTTGATAAATCAATATCATATTTATGTTTATCTATATTCTAAATGTAACACTCCATTTCTCTTGAGAGCCAAAAGAATCTCAACCCATAAAAAAATTATTAGCATATTTAAATAATCTAAAAATATTTTAAATAAAAATTTGATAAACTCGTTTGTGTCTCTCTTTTATAAACATTATTGTCATTTTTATTAGAAATTAAAAGAATCTGGACCCATAAAAATGATTATAAAATTAATCCCAAACATCCAGCTTAATTATTAACTAATCATGGCATGCATATTGCCCTGTCGGGTCCCTGTCTTCATCACTCATTAACAATAACATCATGATAATGATTCTCACCATTCCTAACCACACCCATATCCAGCATTTTCTTTTTCTTCACCTTCTCCCACTCTAATTTGTTTCTACAACATTTTAAAAAATAAAATAATGAATTTAATTTAAGACAAAAAAAATGCATTTTCTTAGATGTTTTTATTATTGTTCGTAGTTAAAATGTATTTTTTGTCATTAAAAGAAATTATAGATTTAAAAAAAATCATATATAGTTAAGAATATTTTAAGTTAGGAATAACACTAAAAAAAATTAAAATATATAAATTTTGTTATTTATTTTATATACAAAATTTATAACTTTCTATGTTTTAAAATTAATCTAAAAAAAATTTCCTTATGTAAATCAAATATTCTCTATAGAGTACTACAAAAATTTAATGAATTGGTCAGATAAAACCGTAATGTGCATTAAAAGTGTTGGTGGAGTCAAAGTTTATTACTTAATTCTATGCAATTTCAATTGTTATTATTTGTTAATCCAAAAAGACTGAATTGTTATTTATAGACAGTGATGCCTTCTTCGCATGTCTCTCTAAAGAATTTCTCTCCCACCCCACAAGCAAAGCACCTTTAACTTTTTCATTTCTCTTTTCAAAAATTAAAATTTCAGAACCCTCTCTCTCTCTCTCTCTCTCTCTCTCTCTCTCACACACACACACACACACAAGAGTGTAGTACTTTTTTCTTTAATTAACATTTTTGAAACCTTTTAATTTAATTTTCTGGGTTTCTGTGCATTTTAATGGGTTTCTCACAAGAAACCTGCACTGATTCCACAGACATTTTCAACACACAAACTATTCCATATGCTACTGTTTCTCTACTTTCCTCTCATTACTGTCACCACAACAACCACCACAAATTTCTTACCTTTTTCAAAAAAATGATCTGGGAATTCGGTTTTTCATGTGTTGCTGGTAACCCTTCTTCTTCTTCTTCTTCTTCTTCTTCTAAGAGAAACATGAGTTGTCTAAACGACGAAAACTGCCACAAAACGACGACGAGTTTTGAACACCACAAAGCTTGGTTACTTGCTGAGTCTGGACCAGAATTGAACAATGCTGACCCTCAATCTGTTCACTCTTCTTTCAGATTTAGTTTCTGTTCTCAAGTTGAGTTGGATTCGTTGAACATGAGTTCTTCCACTGCTGCTACCGTTTTGATGGTCAATTTGGATAATGGTGTTTTTGAATCTCGTTCTAGGGAGTTGAAATTGAGGAGAATGGAGTCTTTGGAGAAGACTATTTCTCCTGTTGCTCATTCTTTGATCAGGTTTCGCTTTGCTGATATTCTCTCTGCTACTAGGAATTTCTCCAAAGGTAACATTTTTTTAGGTCTTTCTTTCTGTTTTAGTTTCAAACAACGTTGGTTAATGGTTATTGATGATTCCTCTCTGCTATTGTTATTTTTTTAACCCTCCTTACTTTCTAAGGTAAAGTAACCCTGGTTACCGGAAGGTAAGCAAAATATGACAATAGATTGTTTTAGTCTGTATTCCAACTCGGTTCTCCAAAACTCTTTTGTTGTTATTGTTAATTTGAAGGATATGATTTGAAGTTGTATATGATTTTTTTTTGTTTTGTTTGTGATGATGTGTGTAGGTAGGGTGTTGGGAAGAGGGGCATTGAGCTGTGTTTATAGGGGAAGAGTTGGGATATTGAGAAATGCTGTAGCAATTAAACAGTTGGATAAGGAAGATAAGGAGTCTGCAAAGGCCTTTTGTAGAGAATTGATGATTGCTAGCTCTCTTCATAGTCCAAATGTTAATCCACTTGTGGGTTTTTGTATTGACCCTGAGCAGGGTTTGTTTTTGGTTTACAAGTACGTCTCAGGAGGAAGCTTGGAGCGCCACTTGCACGGTACTAATCGTTTATCTGTTTCTTCCCTGGTTTATGTTATATCTATAGACACAGACACGTTGACACCAGTAAGAATTTGAGAAAATAGAATAATCGAATCTAACCAATGTCAGGCACTGGACATACCTTCAATTTGAAGCGTCGGGGCTACATAGTGCTTTGTTGAGTTTATTGAATCTGAAGTTGATGAGTTTCTTTGATTCTGGTATGTCTATTTTACAGGGAGGAAGAAAAATGGGAAGGGTAGTTCACCACTTCCATGGTCTGTGAGGTACAAGGTTGCAATTGGGATTGCAGAAGCTGTGGCTTATCTGCATAGTGGAACTGAAAGATGTGTTGTTCACAGAGACATTAAGCCCTCCAACATTCTGCTTTCTTCTAAGAAAACTCCAAAGGTGAGCTTTTTTCTTTTGAATCAGTTGTACTGTAGAAACTACACGTAAGGATCCTGTTCAAGTCCTTCTGATTGGTTTTGTTTATGTTGTAGTTATGTGATTTTGGATTAGCCACATGGACTTCTGCACCTTCAGTCCCTTTCCTTTGCAAAACAGTAAAAGGAACATTCGGGTATAAGCTTAAAAGGCTTTCGTGTTGATTATTCAAAATTTTGCTCCATTTGTATTTTTTTGTTTACACATTGGAATTATTGAAATTAAATTTTCTGTAACTTTTTGTCTTCACAGATATTTGGCTCCTGAGTATTTCCAACACGGGAAAGTATCGGATAAGACTGATGTTTATGCTTTCGGAGTGGTTTTATTGGAACTCATTACTGGTCGAAAACCAATCGAAACAAAAAGGTCTCCAGGAGAGGAGAACTTAGTCGTATGGGTGAGTTAACACTTTGCAAAATGGTTTTAATTTCTGATTATATGATGCTCAAATTTATTCCTTTTGAGGCTTTTGGTTGATACTAATAAGTAATAACCAAGTTAGCAAAGAAGTTACGCACAATCTACTCCAATCTGATAGTACATTAATGCAATCAAATTTACTTCAGTTTAGTTTACTACTGCTTGTGATCACAAAAAAAGAAAAAAACCTAGATGAGTAATCTTCTAAAGTCGAATAGAAAACTGAAAGTTATTCATTTTATCTTGAATGATCGGTCAGAAAGAATACTTGAACTAGCTCTGAAGTATATCCAACGTGTCCTACCGTGTCTCAGCTTTTTAGATATGAAAATGTTAGCATATTAATTGTTATGTTGTTATTTTTGTCATCAATATTTCCAACGTTTTCTATTATGTCTTGGTAGTTAATTATATTGATGAGTTTTCTAAAACCCTACAAAAATCAGTTAGAATAATGAAAATTGCCAATGACTTTGAATCCCTCAGTAGACTGTAGTTAGCAAGAGTTGGCACAGTATGTATTTTGAAATTAATTAAGACCTTTTTACGTTTTTATGGATGTATGAAGTTAATGCAGAGTTTAACTATGTGCATTGTAGTATCCCTTTATAATAAATCTTTCCATCAATTCTGGCATTTATTGATTATCATAATTGTGGCGGTAATTTGAATGCTGCATTCAATTTTTTATTCATTTGCAGGCTAAACCTTATCTACAAAAAGGAAAAGGAGCCATTGAAGAGTTGCTTGATCCTCGACTCAAGTGCAATTTGAGATCCTCAAATCAAATGGGTAGAATGATTGAAGCAGCAGCAGCCTGTGTCACAAATGAAGAATCTAGGAGACCTGACATACATGAGATTATTGCGATACTGAAAGGCGAAGAAGAACCCATTTTCTCTAAAAGAAAAAAGTCGAGTTTTCTTGGGAACGGATGCGTGATTGATTGTTATTCTCAATTACAACAAACAAACAATGAGATGAAAAGTCACTTGGCTTTGGCAATGCTAGGAGTTTCAGAGTTTGAGGATGATGATTATCTCTTCGATCGTTAAAACATGACGATAACAGCAATATAACTTTAGTTTTTGACATGATTTTCACTAGTGTTAAAGGGAGTTCCAGTTGTAAATAGAGATAGAAGCTCAGATGAAAAGATTGTTGTGTGTAGATATCTTTCCTTTTCCTTTTCTCAATCAAAGGCTATAAAGTGCTACAGATTTTCATTAATTAGCCAAATGTTCGGGTTTAAGTTGTTAATGAGCTTCAGTTTTTGACGAATCGTTTGGAAGAATTTGAGTTTAAATTCTGGTTAGAATAATCTTTGAATAGATATTGTTTGCCTCCTGGCCAAAGTTTGGATTATGAAAGTCCCTTTCTTTTTGGAAACCAGAGGGTTGAGGGAAAAAAAACTCATTCATTTGTTGTGGGCCATGTTCAGTTCAATTCATATTGGAAAATTATGTATTATGATCTTTTCAAAGTTATTGGCTCACAAGCGTGTATGTCTTAAGTGCAGTGGGATAATAGTTTTTCATGTCATGAATAGGTGAATATTGAGGTAATATGTTAATTGAAAGTACCTTTTCAATTAATGAATATGTTTTTCAGCATGTGTGGTTTATTTTTATTTACTTACTTTCTTTATTGTGATAGTTTGAGTAATAGTTAAGTACATTTATATTTTGTTCTTTTATGTAACATTTATTGAAAGATGTGTTAAGCCTGGATACACATCCTAAGATTTTGATGTACATGACTACTCTGGCATTTTGTTATTAAAGCAGGTCCCATTTGAGATTAGATCATCTCAACTATCTCCATATCATAGTCAAGGGCCTCGTGGCTTTATAATAAGTGAGCTTTTTCTCCAATCTCATGTTTTTTCAATAGTCTTTAATTTTGATTGGGATATTGGATCGTTCAATTCAGACGTATTTGAGCATATACATTGGGGAAAAAAAACACCTTGCAATATTGCATATGTTGCAAAACAATCACATAAAGCTAGTGGCAAGACATAACTATGTAACTAATAAAACAAAATTCCTAGGAAAATGATTTTTTTTGTTCCTAGAGTTTGCTTAATTAGTGTATCCTATGATCTTATTTGGTCCAATGCAATGAATTGGCATATGCAAAAAATAAAAGATTTTACTTTCTTGTGTCATCTACAAAATTTATTTAAAACAATGTCAATAACATTTTAGTCTCTACAATACAAGGATAGATAACCATCCACATTATCATTTTAATGTAAAGGATGATTATTTAGAACGAGTAAATAATTAAAATAAACTTCATTTTTAGTTAGTCGACTGTCTAAATATATAATCATCATCACAGTTGTCGTCTATATCAGCTGGTGGTTGGTTTATTTGGTGCAAAGAGATGAATAGGATGTTTCAGAGCATTAATTGCCTATATATATTTTATTCAAATCGTTTTGGCTCATCAATTGCTTATTAGAGCTTAAGCGAAGAAATAGTTCACAAGATTTTAACATAAAATTTAAACACAGAAAAATATATATCATTAAATTATTTAAAAAATTAATATTATTTGATTTATTTTTTTAATTTTATTTTCATTTTTGTGAGTGTCTAAATTTTATATCCAAAATATTGTGACCACACAAAAATATATCGGTTAACACTTGGGCATAGTCAAAACTTTATTATGATAACAAATTAGAGACTACAATAACAATATAAAATATACAGTAGGTATATATGAAGTGAGACATTCACAATTATTTTGGTTCATTTTCCTGTTATTATCTACCAATTAAACTATGTTCATTTACATGTTAACAAAAGCTATGAATGTATGAAAGGAATGCTAAAAATGAAACAAGAACAAAAAGAGTGAGTGATAAATCTATGCTAATGAAACTAACTATATATAATTTAACCAATTTTCCTTACGTTATTACACACTTTCACACGGGCAAACCTGTTTCCCAGGTGAAAAGATACTCAAATTAAAATAAAAAAAAACCAATTATAACCTTTTCAATCAAGAGCATAAATAAAATGATTTAATTTATATATAAAATTGGTATAAAATAACTTTGTACATTGTTGATCAATTACGATTGTCGAATTATTAAAAATATTTGATTGTATATATATACTTCCAAAGTCTCGCATAATTGATGTTGATGTGGCGACAAAACTAAACTTTTGACCTTGACAATGAAAATTAAATTCCAAACAAAAACAAAAACTATATTAAAAATCATCTAACAACAAATACTCAAAAAGAAAAAAATTAACAATAATGATATACAAACATCCACAATTTTCATACACTCATTCTAACACTTCACTTTTTTTTATTATTAGACCGCATATCAAAATAATTTTTTAAAATTCCGGCTCATTATTTCATGGGGTGGGTCTAAGGGAGGGGGCTCTAGGGTCCATAGGCCTCCAATATTTTGTTAATTTTAAGATTTTTTTCTTGAAAAAAAAATTTATTAAAAAAGAAAAAAATTTTATCGAAAAAAAAAATGTGAAATTTTTTATCGAAAAAAATCGGACATTTTTTATTGAAAAAATCAAAAATTCTTTATCAAAAAAAATCAGAAAAATTTTTATAAAAAAAATTGGAATTTTTTTATCAAAAAAATTGAAAAACTTTATTTTTAAAAAAAAAATCGATTTTTTTTTTTAAAAAAGTGGACCTATGGGTCCTCTAAGCTCACAAAATTTTAGGAGCTTTTAATTTAAGGAGTCTTGTTTTTTGAGACCTTTTACATTATTAATTTTTTCCTTTCAAAATGTAAATTTCAACTAATAATTAGAGGGCTTGTCAAATTCACAAAGAAAGTTCTTAAAATATATAATTGCATTAAACAAGAATAAAAGATCAGACTTAGCTATGTTGTCCAAAAAATTCATTTAAAACAACATCAATAACATCTGAGTCTCTTCAAGGATAAACATCCAAATTATCATTTTAATCTATATGATAATTATGTATAACGAATAAAAGATGGAAATTAATATAATCTATTATATTATCCAAATAATAATAATCTTCATCTAGGTCACAGTTTTCATCTATGGCAGTTGGAAATACCAAATCTTTGATATGATCATGAAACATTTTCTCCAGACTTCCACTCAAATAAAAATGTAAACATTTTCGCAAGGCAAGAGATTCAAGAAGATGGCATCCATCAAAAATCGAAAGGCATGGTTTTTGCAATAGCAAATGCATCATTATCAAACTTGATGCATTTTCAGAACTTCCTATTAAATTTCAGTTTCCAATAAACTTTAGATTCATAAAAATGAAGAAAATGGAAGGAAAAAAACAGAGAGAATTAATATAATATGTGATCATCAAATTGTTTTAGTGAAAAAATAGAATCGCCCAATTTAGTCATAAAACAGCATTAACATATACATATAATTAAAGATTTCGAGAAAAGTAAAAAGGTAAAATGAACAGAGTGAGCAGTTGAGAACCGTGGGACTGTGGGAGAAGTGATTAATGGATGGGGAATTCACGGCTGTCGTTTGACGGTGGACATATGCTGAACGGCAAGCGGTTGAGAGCGGAGAATCTGAGAGAGAGGTGAACCTCCTGAAGGGAACATAAGAAAACATTAATATAGTACTTTTTTTTTTAACGTTAAATTTTACAATAATTAATTATTTTTCAGACCAGTTATTATATTTTATTTTTGATGTATACTTTGATAAGAAATTAGATAATAAAAAATCTAATAATATATATTATTTAATTTTTTTTATTAAAGTATATATAAATAAATGATAAAATTATTTTAATTTCATTTTTATTATTTTTAATTATAAGTAATATATTTTGGCTTAAATATGTTTTTTTTCTCTAGAATTTTAATATTTTATTTTTCTTAAAATTATCCAACTATCTTAAATTTAATTATAAAATATTATAAATTGAAATATTTTCTAACTCAAAATTATATTTCAAATAAACACACGTTACAATAAATATCGTAAATAATACTTTATGAAATTATAAGTCATACGGCATAATTATTCAATATATATATATATATATAATTAATAAAAGATTTCAAGTATAATTATAAAGTCACGATTAATAAGACATAACTCTTAGTTATAAGTTACAATTATTTACCTATTCATCAAAATCAAATTCTTCAAATGGTTATCTCTTAGATTATAAATATTGCAGTGGTTCAATGATATCAATATATGTTAAAATATTAAAGAAAATAATTAATTAAATTAAATACTAATATAATAAATAAATAATATATTTATATAAATATGGTCTGGAGAGGGTTGGATAATATAGTACCACTCGTACATATAGTCCACTTAAATATTTGTAGATAATGACATCTTCTCGTGCCCATATCCATTACGGGAATTTTTCCATTATTCATTATGAGTGTATTTTGCAGTTAACCATTGGATTTCAATTTAATTGTCACCCCTATTTATCATTAATATATTATATCAATAATTAATGATTAAATTGATAAAATTTATTATTTATATTAAATTATTAAATAAAATCTCATGTTTATACAAAAATCAACATATCATTGTCATATATAAATGGTATCCATTTATAGAGATAATAATTAGGAAGTTATCGACAGAATAATATACTACTCTTACGTGAAATTACATTTTTTTAAGGAAAAGTTTACTTAGAGCCAATACTTTACAATAATATATCTGTTTGTAGACATGTTGTAATTTGTTAACAACTTAGTAATTTCAAATACAAAAAATAAATACGTGTTTCACTATTTGTGTTTATTGTGACAATGAAATAGAAACTTTTGTAACACTTTCTTTTCTATTTTTTATTTATTTTTTATGTATTTACTTAGTGACAAGTGTTGGTGGAGATTAGACTCATGAGATTGTATTTATTTCATTATCTATATAGTTAATTCTCTTAAATATTTTTGTTTTACATTTTTATAAAATAATAAATTGGTATTGTAACTCATTTTACCTTAATTCATTGGAGTATTCGGTATATTAAAAAAATATTGAAAAAAGTTATTTTATTTTATTAAATTGTAAAAAGAGAAAGTAATACCATTTGCGATTGGATGAAGGCAAAGAAATAAGGTGATATTGTATAATCTAAAACTCAAAATTATTATTTGGGTTGTTGATACCCACTTCTATTGATTTTTATAAATGAAAAATCAGGCTTCTTCCAACATTTGGGTAAAATTAATTTTAATCTGTATTTGTGGTCACAAAAGACATCTTATTTAAACCAAAACAATTTGAGTTTCTTAATGTTTATTTACTTTTAAAGGAGAAACAACGTGTCTTTTTTTTTTCTCTCGAACAGATGAGATTTGAATCTCTAAAATATCTTTTTTTAAATTAAATAATACGAAAATTGTAAATTATTTACATAAACATCTTAATCAGGTTTGACAAATATTTCTTTTATACTATCTTTTGATAGACTATGATAGTTTTATCAGACGAATAGTAAATGGTGGAACTCACCTAAAGACGAAAATATTCATAAGTAATCCCTTATTTTTTTTAATTTCCCAATTGATTTTCTTAAATGAAATTGGTTGAATTATTACTCAAAAAAACTTGTTTATGAGTTGATAACAAACGATGACAAGTGGCAAATAAGCATAACATAACATGCTTTTGTTCTCGTGCATTTCAACCAGATTTCAGAACACGCTTCCTGTTTTCTTGTGGTGGATATCAATACCTTCCTTCGCTTTCAATTTATTTCATTTCACTTTCACTTCACTCTAACACCGCGTTTGTTGTTCAACTTTTCTACCTAATTAATTAATTAACGCGTTTCCGTGACTGAATCACGTTTCCTATAAAGCGCGCTTCACGAAAACTAACTCAACTGAAAAGATCTTCTCTCTCTCCGCGAACGTCATGGACGACGAAGTGCGCACGATCTTCAACAAGTTCGACAAGAACGGCGACGGGAAGATCTCCTCCGCGGAGCTCATGGAGATGATGACGGCGCTCAGATCTAAGACGTCGGAGGAGGAGGTTAGTCGTATGATGGCGGAGCTTGACCGGAACGGCGATGGCTACGTTGATCTAAAGGAATTCAGCGAATTACACAAAGACGGTGGCGACGTCACGGAGCTCCGAGAGGCGTTCGAGATGTACGATCTGGACAAGAACGGGTTGATTTCGGCGAAAGAGCTGCACGCGGTGATGCGGAGGTTGGGAGAGAAATGCTCTCTTGGCGATTGCCGGAGGATGATCGGAAACGTCGACGCTGACGGTGATGGTAGTGTAAATTTCGAAGAGTTCAAGAAGATGATGAGTCGCTCCTAATGTTTAACGGTGGTAGTTTTAAAATAATAATAAGTTGGCTCAAATGCCAATTTATTCTCCAAATTTGATTGTGTAGTTGCATCATCCGTATTAACTAACAAGGAAGGAGGTTCAAGTGGTAAATGAACCCGGGAGAATTATCGATCAGGTTTTACCTTTCGATCAGATTACTAAGCTTTATTTGTCTAGAAATCAAATATTTAAAATTAAAAAATTTCCATATTACATTATTAATATTTTATTTCTTGATTTACTTTTACTTTTATTTTAAATAAATTAATATTTTTTTACAATAAATTTTATTAGAGTGAAAATTGTAAGTAGTCTCCAAGTTTTGTCTCTTATTACAAAAACTGGAAAACATAAATCCATCATTTGAAAATTCAAATTTTTTGTTATGTGAATTTTTTTCGTTTCCCATGGCATGCTACCATGTCATCAAATTTTGTTATTTGTCATTTGATAAAATTTAAGGTCATTTAAATCTCTTACAATTTTTTAAAGAGAATTTCAAACAAAATTGCATATCAAAACAAATTCCTCAAAGTTCAAACATAAATAAATGTACATATAAAAAAAATGTGGTCCATAAAAGAGGTATGAGATGATTTGTCCACAAAGACTTCAAGAATAACTTTATTTTGGCAAAATAATGCTATGCATATTTTTTTTTATGTGCTTTGATTTTATTATTTTCAAAGTAAAGGTTAATTTTGATCCATGAGAAATTTCGAGAGATTTAATTTAATCATTGAAAAAAATAAAAAATATATTTTAATTTTTAAGTAAAATAAATTGGGTTAAATTAATCTTGAGAAATTTTGAAAGGTCTAATTAAATCCTTTAAAAAAATCAAAAATACATTTTATTTTTTAACAAAAATATACTTGGACAATTTCGTTATTCGCTCAATTTAGAAAAAAAAATAAACTATAATATTATTTTATCTAGAGAAACCACAAGTATAAGATAGAAATCATATTGATTCTATATTGGTCTACAATTCTAAAGGTGTGACTTTTGTCATATTTGTCGTTTGCTTCAAAAACTGCATTTTCTTCTTCGTTCTCACGTTTTTCTTCTTTAACTTGGTGTTTCTGAATGTGCGTTATCGTTCTTTCTACTCGCATTTTTTAAGGTGCAATTTTGTGTATTGTTCGTGCGATTTTTGCTTTGTTGTTGCTATTTTATATGAGTTTTTATTTGGCATTTGCAATTTGTGGATATTTAGTTTATCATTGATGGAATTTTTGGTTCTTACTTTGTCATGTTGTGTTTCTTTTTTTTTTTTTTTTTTTTTTTTT
>JBBPBT010001311.1:683112-696335 GCA_037974875.1 Cicer bijugum | reverse complement strand
ATTATTCAAACTATTTATGTGGATAAATCTTTATTATTAAGTTTCAAAAGATTATATATGTATCTAAATAATTATAAAAAGAATATATTATTTATAAAGTTTTATAATTATTTTTTAAACGATTCATATGAGAATTTAGTATTACTATATTTAATAGAGTTTTTAATGATTAAATGAGAAAGGCTACAATATAAACTAAGTAAAATGACTAAATTAAAAAAAAATATAAAAGAATTTAAGTGAAATTAAGTTGAACTTAAAAGATATTTATGTTTTAAATAATTAAATTGTTAATTTCATATAACATAAAAGACTTTTGCATTTTTTTGAAAAAAAAAATATTCAAACCTAACACAAATTTCAAAATTCTAAAAATATAAAAAAAAATTAAAATAAAGGGAAGACATAAAATCACCACTGTTCCAAAATTGTGTTGAGGGACTCGGGAAATTTAAATATTGAGGGAACCTTATATATAAGTTTGTAGCTTTATATGTATAACATTAAATTTACCGATGTAGTCGGTTACCGTGTTTTTTTAATTATTTTTTTTTAACTAATTCAAACATTACCGTGATTTTTTAATTAATTTTTTTTATCTATTCGAAACATTTGAAAGGAAAAGTCACTTTAACACGTATCTAGTCCTAATCTATCCAAAAACATTTGAAAGGAAAACTTATACAAATTATTAAACTTGTGTAAGTAAAAAATCTGAACGTTTGGTCGTTATCCCCTTCTTCCTTTCACCATCAATTTTTACTTATTCCACATAAGAGAAAAAAAACTTTAAATCAAACTTCTCTTTCAACATTCTATCTGTGGAACAAGTTGTATAATTGAGAGGAATTGAAATTGAGAAGAAAAGAGAAGAAAAATAGAGAAAAACAGAAAATAGATTGTTCTTCTGCTTCCTTTAGATTGATCTGGGTTCTGCTAAGATTGATCTTTTCACTCTGCAGAACAATCTTCCTGTTACAACATATTACTGCATTTCACTCCTCTTTCATGGCTTTTTATAGCAGCAGTTTTGTGGCTGTTTTACATCAACCAACTTAACCAACTTCTAACCATATTCTAACTAGATTTTAACTACATCATTTTGAATTATCTCCAACATGCCCCCTAATTTAAAATAATTCAATTGACATTAATACAAGATTGTTCCTAATCTATTTGAACTTCACCCTCTTCAAGCTTTTAGTTAGGATGTCTTCCTTTTGATCACTCATACTGCAGTGTTCTGGTCTCATCCTTCCTTTCGTTACTTGATCTCTTAATAAGTGAAAACTTGTTTCCAAATGATTGCTCTTTCTATGAACACTTGGATGTCTTGCGCATTTTTGAGCAACATGTCCTTCTTCACCACATCGATAGCACACTTTCATGCACTTTGCAGATCTATTCCAACAGTCCTTGATCTTCTTAGACTTCATCTTTATCTCAGCTCTTTGATTCAACAATCTCTCACAAGCTGCACTTTTCACCGAAATCATGCCTTCGTTAGTCATGACACTCATGGTTAACAACACATCAGCCTTTTTCCCTTTGTTGCCTTGATCAATTGCAGTCTTCAATGCTTCAGATTTCATCCTTGTTATCACCTTTATGTCATCTTCCAACAATTTGTCCAGCTGCTGCAAATCAGTCTTGTTGCAAGCCAAACATTCAACAACTCTTGCCTTATTGCTATGAGCTGCAACATGAGTCTTAGTTGCATCTACTAGCTTTTCTTGGACCTCACTCTTACCATTATCACTATCATCATCTAGCACAATCACTTCCTTCTTTCTGCAAACAGAAATTGCAGGGATCTTTTTTCTGTTGCTTGACACAATAGCAAGAGTGGCTAGAACATTAGCGTATTTGTTCCCTTGCTCAACATCGCCTACAACAACTTTTGCTCTTACTTTTGGATTGACTGTTTTCCATTTATTTGTAGTTCTACAAGCTGTGTGAGGTTGAATAGCTGGGGTACCAACATCACATTCACTTGGATTCAACATCTCATCCAATCCTTCAACCTCCATCATTCTTAAGGATCTATTTGACAATGTTGTTTTGAAGGTTCTGTTTCTAGACAATGGTGCCTTCAATACAAACTTGTTTGCACTATCAAACATCTTTATTTCACCATGCTTCATCTTCATTGAATATCCATTTTCAAGTAGCTGCCCAAGACTTAACAGATTGTTCTTCATTCTTGGCACATACAACACATTACATATGAAATATTGCTTGCCATTTTTCCTTCGAATCAACACATTTCCTACTCTTTCTGCAGTTACTTTGCTGCCATCTGCAAATCTAATCTCTCTTTTTACCTTATCATTAATGCTTACAAACCAATCTCTATGGAAAGTCATGTGATTCGAGCATCCAGTATCAAGAAACCAAAACTGATAAGAAGAACGTTCTTTACCTTTTCCAGAACGATCTTTGCTTTCAACACTTTTTCCAGAACGATCTTTGTTTTTAACACTTTTTCTGGAGCGATCTTCGTTTGCTATTGTCATCAATAACACATCATCTGAATCTGAATCTTCAACTGCCATTTGAGCATCATCATCCTCTCTTTGGACTTTCTTGGATTTGCACTCATTTGCAAAATGCCCCCATTTTTTACAATTATAACATTGGATTTCTTTCTTGTTAAATTTCTTCTTGCCATTCAAATTATTGCTGCTGTTGTTACTTTTATTATGATCTCTTGAACTTCCAGACCCTTCATCGGAATCATCTGTCTCTTCATCATAATCATACTTCTTGTACCACTTGAAGTTACCTTTGCCTTTCTTGTGCTTCACATCACCTTGGTTGGTCTTCTTGCTAACTTGAGCCTGCAAGGCCTGCACTTGTGATATTGAGGTTGCTGCACACCTTTCTCTTAATCTCAGTTCATGAGCTTCAAGAGAGCCTTGCAAATCCTCCATCTTCATCTTATCAAGATCATTTGATTCTTCAATTGCCACCACTATGTGATCATACGTTTGTGTTAACGTTCTAAGAATCTTTTCAATAACTGTCACTTCAGTTAATGATTCACCATTTGTTCTCATCTGATTAACAACAACCTGCACACGGTTGAAGTAATCTGCCACACCTTCATCTTCTTTCATCTGCAACAATTCATATTGCCTTCTTAGCATTTGGAGCTTCACTTTCTTGGTTTTTTCATCACCTGTGTAATACTTCACCAAGATGTCCCATGCCTCTTTTGCTGTAGATACCTTTGAGATCCTTTCAAAATTGTTTGAATCCACACTTTGCTGGATGTAAAACAATGCCTTGCAATCCCTTTTCTTGCAATATTTGAAAGTTGTTTGTTGTCTTTCCGTTGGATTCACACCAAGTTGTTCATATCCATCTTGAACAATCTCAAACACTTCTTGAGCTCCCAACAACGATCTCATTGATGCAGACCACCTCTCCCAGTTCTTCCCATCCAGAATTAGCCAATTCGATGGAAATCCTCCTCCATTCATTTCTTCTTTTTTCTTTCACTCACACTTGTGTTTCCCAATTTTGATTCCCCCTCACACTTTCACTTGTGTTTCCCAAGGTCTATAACTCAAGCTCTTGATGCCATTTGTTGGAACAGGTTGTATAATTGAGAGGAATTGGATTTGAGAAGAAAAGAGAAGAAAAATAGAAAAAAACAGAAAACAGATTGTTCTTCTGCTTCCTTTAGATTGATCTGGGTTCTGCTAAGATTGATTTTTTCACTCTGCAGAACAATCTTCCTGTTACAACATATTACTGCATTTAACTCCTCTTTCATGGCCTTTTATAGCAGCAGTTTTGTGGCTGTTTTACATCAACCAACTTAACCAACTTCTAACCATATTCTAACTAACTTCTAACTAGATTTTAACTACATCATTTTGAATTATTTCCAACACTATCTCCTCAATATCAGCAAAATATCACATCCATATGGTATAAATATTATTTATGCTTTCCAACGTTTCTTTTATATTTCGTAAAAATAAAACGTTTATTTTATTCATCGCAAAGTATATAAAAAGGCAAAAAGAAAAATGTAAAAACTAAGCGAAACCATCACTTTAGACTTGTATTTCACAGCAAGAGTGAGAAAATTGATTTATTGAGAAAGAATGTATCTATCATGTATGCTTTCTTCTCTCTATGCACGGAGTTAAGGATTTTCTCCGATTCCTGAAAGGTTTCACGAAGAATAAACGAGAGACTAGATCGTAAAACAAAGATCTTTGCTACTCGACGAAATTGAAAGATTAAAAAATTCATTTATCCATTATACAAAAGGAAAAGGGCATAAATATACAAATTAAATGTTCTCTATGATTATTTCTATTCTGAAATATTAAATGACTCAAAAATTGAACATATCAATAGCCACACGACATATTTTCTAGATTAATAAATAAGTTTTGTTGTGTTGTGTTGTGCCTTTGAATAAGTTTTAAATTTTGTTTATTGGCTTGGCAGCACCATTGTCAAGGTGTTGATTTTTAATGGGGTACTTGAATGTATCATAATAACAAAATTTTATTTAAAGATGTGTTTTTTTTAGTTATTTTAATTTTTAAATATGTTTATTTTTTTGTGTTAGTTAGTTTAATTAATTTTTATATGTATTTTTTTTTATTCAATTTAATTTAAAAAATTACTATTGATATTTGAAAATGTTTATAATTTTGATATATTTAAGAATTATAATTATAGTGTCTCACATAATTAAAAACCACAATCACTATTTATCCCATAAAACAATTTATGTATATTTTATTATATTTCTTTAAAAAAAAATAGTGTGTCGCGTGCCCCATCAATTTTATCAAATCATCTTAAATTAAATCGACAATTCAATTTTTGTGCCAGTTTAGACGATTTCGGTTAATACAGGTTCGCGGATCATGCGAATGAGTTGATTTGGGTGGTTCACTTTTTATTTTTTTATTGAGATGTTTTTTTCCTTAATATTACGGTTGAGCATAACTAGTTGATTCATTTAATTTATTTTATTTTCAAATTAATTTTTTTAAGTAAAAAATATATTGAACTTTTAATATTTGTGTCGATGATTTAAATTTTTATCAAACAAACAACTCATTTATCATATTGGTGATCTTATGTTTAGAAGAGACTCACCATAAAAATTCAAATTTTTATATCTAAAATTTTAAGTTAAACAATTAAATTTAGACAATCGTAAATTTATTTTTTTTCTTCCGCGTCTGACTATTCAAACTCGTAAATACTCTACATTTACAAATTTACATGACTCATAATCTGTTATAATCGTTCACATATAAAATTTGCCTATTCCGATAGTTTAAATTTGATTAAGTAAACTGGTTGGATATGCTCAACTCTAATATTCACACAAATACATACATTTTCTTCATGTAAAATTTTTAAAGGTGTCCGAAAAATATTTTAACTACTTTACATATATTATTATGAATCGTGGATGTATACTTTATTATTCGTGAATTACTTTCTCCCTTCTCCACTTTTCAAAAACTACACATGTTTTTTCAAAAGTATATTTCCAAAAAATATATAATACTCTATAGTACTTGAGTGTATTTTTTATTTTAAAAAAAAACACTGTGTAACTCTTCCCCCCTTCCCATATCTACCCACCATGTTTGGTGTCAAACCCCAAACTGTTTTAAAAGTGCAAACGTAAGATGTACTGTGTTTGGCATGTGTTACATTATCGAATTATATATTGCAATGCTGATTTCCAAAATACATATAAGAGGTGGCAAAAGCAACTTCCTATTATTCGCGTAAAAAATCAAAATTTGTTGAAGAATAGAACTTCATTATTTGGGCTTGGGCTGTACATATTCGAGCTTAGACTGAACCATGCCCAATATACTATATTCTACACGTCAATTAAGATAATCCCATATTGACCCAACAAAAATGATTGAAAAATAGAAAATTGACAAGGACGTAGTCAAATATTGAATGAGTTCAAACTTTACAATTGTAATATTATTTTTAATTTTTTAATCAATCCCCTCTCTTTTTTGGTGGAGTTTACAAACATGTAATTCTTACCAATTATTGTTCGTTGACTATTATTTTAATAAACAAAATCATTTTTCATTAAATATTTTAAAGTAAATGTTGTTTTACCTTTTCAATTCAACATTAATTATTTTATTTTAAATGCATTCATAAATTAATACTTATGTATATGTAGTTTCAATAATTGATAAGAATAATTTTATACAATTGTTATATTTTATTTGTGAAAAAACTTAAAGGTACTCTTATGGGTGGAAGGGCTGTAAATTTTAATAGGTTTTTATTTTATTCTAATTATTTATTATTTGGCGTACTTACAAAATTCAGTAAATTTTACCATTATTATAAAAAGGAAAATACGTGTTTTATTTATTTATTTATGGTATGAATACAGCTGTACCAAATAATATTGATTAAAATGGTAAAAATATCGATTCATCCTAACCTTTTGAAATTATTAATCTATGAAAATGAAACAATTATTATATTAAGTATTATTTAGATGGATCTTAGTGCAGAGCAATGACTCTTGCAGTAAAGAGAGAACAAGGAAGAAAGAACTTACTAGATTATAAATAAATGCATCTACAACCATTTTTGTACTTTAGTCAGGGGTCCACTGCATCACCTTTTCTCTCTTGATATTCAATTTCACTGAATTTCCTCATATTTTTATCTGTGGAATTTAACATATTATGTCAATGGAGAATTTATTGGGATTGCTCAAAATTCATGTTCAAAGAGGTGTCAATCTTGCTATCAGGGATGTTGTGAGCAGTGATCCATATGTTGTCATCAAAATGGGAAAGCAGGTCAAATTTGTTCACTTTGTTTACTCTTTTTGTTGCTCAAATTTGATGTTTGTTTTACCTTAGTATGTTTTCATGATTTTCATCTCAACATGCATAGATCGTTTTAGAACTTAGTTTAAGTTGTTTTCATAAGTAAATTGTAAGAATCTCAAATTAGCTTTTCAATCAATATTTGACACTAGACTATGTACTTAGCACTGCAACTCAGTCAATTTCTTGAAAGATCGGCTGAAATTTATGTTTGGGGCTATGAAGTATAGGCAGATAGCTCTCCTATAGATCAATGGTTAAAAGTTAACTCAAACTCTAACGGCGATCAGCGATGTTCTTTAGAAGTATATGTTAACGGTGTTGTTGTTCTTTATGACTGAGAGAATGACCTTCAAGAATGACAAAAAGAACCATTAACTTATACTTCTGTAAATGTCTTTGATACTTGTTAGAGTTTTGACTTTGGAGTGATTTTTAAGCATTTGTCCACAGTGGAATTTGCCTTAAGTTAAGTATGTATCCTACCTAATTCCTAGCTATATATTTTATGGTTAAAATACACCATATATTCAACAATCTTGTCCTTATGCATCTCATTGCTGTATTTGATGTCACATGCAGAAGCTGAAGACTAGGGTAGTGAAGAAGAATCTAAATCCTGAGTGGAATGAGGACTTGACTTTATCCATTTCAGATCCTCGTACCCCAATCAATCTAGTAAGTAACTTTTCTTCTAGCAGTGTGTGTGGTTTCAAATCAAAATTTAGGTTAATTGCAGAAATGAAATTTGCTTGCTCTTGACTTTCTTACTGATGCATATTACTATTATTATCATATGACAGTAATCAAGATTTGTACCCAAAGAAATGACAGTAATCAAGATGAGACTTTTCAATTGACAGTAATTTGATCCATATATGACAGAACACCTCTAAAATCATACAAACATGGCCTTATAGCAAAAAGGATGTTAAACTTTGGGGATTTTAACATTATCAAATGAGGAGTCTGTTGAAACAAAACATAGCTTTTTACTTTCTAAGTCTATGAAATATCATAAAAGTTAGAACTTAGGATTAGTTCAATTTATTACTCCCTCTATCTCATATTATATGTTGTTTAAGGTAAAACACACATCTTAAGAAAGTAATTATTTACTCTCATTTTCTAGGTAAAGCAATGTTTTTCAACTAAATTGTCCTTACTATAGTAATTTGAGTTCGGTGGAAGAGTTGATTACTATAATTAATACTACCTGAATATTTTAAAATGACAAATAATTTGAAGCAAATAAATATTCTAAACATGACATATAATATGAAACAGAGAAAGTATCATATTGTGCTAGCTGAATTCAACATGCACAATGATATAACGATCTTGTCATGCAGCACGTGTACGACAAGGACATGTTCAGCATGGATGACAAAATGGGGGATGCTGAGTTTGACATCGGTCCATTTGTTGAAGCGGTCAAGATGCGATTAGAAGGTCTCCCAAATGAAACTATAGTTACAAAGGTGCAACCTTGCAGACAAAACTGTTTAGCAGAAGAGAGTCACATTGTTTTGAGGGATGGCAAAGTTTTCCAAAACATGGTTCTTAGACTAAGAAATGTTGAAAGTGGGGAAGTGGAGCTTCAATTGAATTGGATTGATATTCCTGGTTCAAAGGGTTTGTAGGTTAAAAAATATTTGTTGGCATGTTATTATAGATATAACTATGTATATGAGAGTTATAGCCTTATAAACCAATAACATCTTATGCTTTAATTTCATCTCTACTTCGATCTTTTTAATGTTTCACATAACTTTTACAAACAGTTCAACATGTTAAGATGTTTTGTTTTTTGCTGGATTCTCATCGACTGTGTAGCAATGATAGTGAGTGAAAAGAATGGTAAATGCTAGTTGTTTTCCTTGCATAATTTAGGCTTTGAATTGTGTTTACCTTATGTAATGTACAAGAAACATGAGAAAAAATGTTGAGCATATGCAAATGCAATTAGGATTTATTGCATGATGATGTAATAATTTTTCTGCATTTCTTTTTCAGAAATTTTTCTTGACTAACAATTTTATTTGGTGATATTTAACTTGTGAGAACATATAAAAGGATAATTGCTTGAGAGGAAAAAGGGGGTTTAAGAAAAATATGCAAGAGTTGAGTATATTTATTTGCTTGTATAAAATTGATATTTACTATGTGGTGAGTATAAGTTAACTTTGGTAACTGATGCTATTACTACAGATTTGCACTCTGGATAGTGTTAACAAACACCAAGTGAGTCTTTTATTTACTCATTAAGATGAGAGTAGGTTGACTTCTTTTTTTATAGGAAAAGCTAACTCATGGTCCATTTTCTACTCCCACTCAACCTATCCGGGCATTTTTGCCAAATTCCAAAAATCTGCCCCATAATATGTTAGGCAAGTTTCAGAACTCTGTGAAGAACAGAGCTCTATAATTAGTCTTGCAACTGAACCACTTCTATTTAGAAAATCTAACATCATACTCATAACAATCTTGAGAATACAAATGTTACTGTGAAAATATATAGTAAGACATAAATAGACTATCTTTAGCTCAATTATAACACAAGATCCATTACATATTATGTAACACATAAATGTTGATGTGTTTTATTACTAATTGTCATTATTTTGTTCACTTGTTATTAATTTTGCGAGTGTGTGTGTTCATTATAATATCTGAAAGTTGTCATCTAAGACTATGTTTAGATTGATGAAATTGATGAAATGAAATAAGATAAATTAAGGTTTCACTGTTTGAATACTCATTAAAAGCATAGAATGAAATGGAACTCAATGAGATACATTCCAACACATTCTATTACTTACTCTCATTTTGCTTTCTCTCCAATTTTGGGGGAATGAAAACCCAAATTAATTAATGTGTTCAATTACTAAATTACAAGGGAGTGAGGAATTTGCTTCGCCTCCTCGTAAAATATTCAAACAATATTTTATTTTATTCCGTTTCATTATATCCTATTATGTTATACTAATATATTGAATACGAATGAACAAATATAAAAGCGTACGAAAACTTCAGTTAAAAAATATATCACTATGCATAGCAGGCTAGCACAAATACTTTTTTGTTACGATTCACAAAAATAAATAATAAATAATAAATACAACTATCATTAATCATAAACTTCAACTAAAAAATTAATAGTATTTAACATTAAAATATGTTATACTATCCACCGTCAAAGTCAAATGGCAAACACAAGTCACCACAGTAGCATAAACACAAATATGAAAATAAGTTTACCAACATTAACAATCTAAAATACCCAAACAAAGCCACTCTGAATTCCTAATACATACAGTATACCTTAATTGGGTGGGGTTATTAATTAAGGAGTCCAATTCATTCCTTTTTACTTTTGTTAGGTTAGTAGAAAATTTGAAAGAAAAAAAAAAGTTAGACGACGCAAATGAAGAAAAAGGCATCCGAGCCACAAAAAGGTTCATCATTAATATCCACGTGGCGATTAATCGGAGCCTTTCATCTTCGCCACGTGATGATATGAAATAATAGTGTAGTGGTGTCCCTCACCACTCACAAGAAGCTAACGTTTGTTGGACTCAACTCAAAGACGAAGGCTTCAAACTCTCTTTTGCTATTCTTCGGTCCTACTCTGTAAGTTTTCCCATCGCACCTTCTTTCTTTAATTGCAATATACGACTCTTTCTTAACTATCATTACATTTTTCTTTGTTTTCGAGAAACTAAAAATGTTCTTGTTTAATTATTAAGGTGGATAGTTTTGCTTAATTGGAATTTTAATTGCTCATTTGAGAAAACAATCAGTACCAATTGGTGTAGTGGTGGTAAGTAAGGAGATTGAGGGAGATGTTAATCTTAAGATTTAAGTAGCATAGATTAAATTAATTAATGTTTTGGTGAGATTTGTGATAAAAATATTACAACAAAGTAGGGGATTGAAAAAATAACCAACAAGAAAGTAAATGAGAATATTAAGACCTATGAATGGTCACACAAGTTAAGATAAGGTTAGGAATTGGAATAGCTCCTATTGTAGAAAAGATGGTACAATTCTATCTTAGGTGGTTTGTTCATCTTTGGAGAAGATCCATATAAGTACCGGTTAAGAGGGTTGAATAGATGGAGGATAGTCCAATAGTTAGAGGTAGAATAAGAGCGAGAAAAAAATTTAATCCAAGTCAGAAAGATAGAGTTAGTAGTAATTAGCATATCTTTAAATTTAATACATGGTAGGGACTTATGACTGTCTAATCAATGTGTATATGATCCCTCACCTGGTGATATAAGGATTAAATGTTGTTCACGGTGGTGATGTAGTTGTCAATTGCTGGTTGAGATAATCTATAAGGTACATGCTTCTTCCATGGAGGAAATTTGTCAATCTAGCTTCATGCTGGAGAAATGTTTAGTGCTGAATACTGACTTTTAGAGTTTACTGTTGAACGAGGATGATATATTTTTAAAAGGGCTGTGTCTTTAGTTGTAACCAATCAATCAGTGAGATAAAAGAAACCATGAATCATTTTCATTGCTCTCCTTTACTTGGAGTTAGAGATTTTAATTTTATCATTATGTCTTGTTGGCAGTTTGAACGTAATTGTTGTGCATTCTCTGCTTTTTAAGATGCTTCATTCTGCTATGGAAACCAACGAAGGTGATTGATCTATTTCTAGAGTAAGCCATGTTAGTTTATGTGTCAATCCCATTTGGAGAATTGGCTTATACTAGAATTGGAAGGAAATCTGTTAATTTGATGGATAGGGACACTGTTAATATTTGGTAGATGTAAAATTGATCCACTTGATGTTGAGGATTAAATCTTGTCGTTGCAACCTAATTAATGTACATTTTAGTTCTGTGTCCTTGGTAACCGTTGAGAGTTCCATATCAGATGAAATAGGACTTGAAAATGTTTTATGTGTGGAATACATCTTTCCCCTTACAAGCCGGCTTTATAGGGTTGAGTTTGATCCAACCGAAATTATAAGATGGTATTAGAGTTTATCCAAGATCCGTTGAACTATTCGCTATCGGACCACTCGGGTCACACTCCAAGTGTCCAGTCATGGGTGTGTGTATTGAAAGTCCTGCGTTGCATGAGATATGACTTAAAAATGTGTTTACATGACAGAGGCATCATTCGTTCATCTCACAAGCCGGTTTTGTAGAGTTGAGTTAGGCTCAACCCAAATTATAAGAGTAACATTCAACACTCATACATTTTAAAAGGACATGAAGGGTTTGTTTTTTACTTCACATGCATTGAAACCTCAAAAGCAATAGAAAGGGGTAACAACTTAAGGATCATGGTATCCCAGTATTTTATAAGAAAGTTGTGAATTATGGTATAAAGATTTTCATCCCAACATTATGGAAGCCAAAACCTGTCATGTATAAGTCACTCTATATTTTAACTTTTTGTGTTTATTGTAAGTATCAATATCTGGACAAGAAATTTGAAACACCTCTGTTCGGAATGTATGTAAATCTTTTTCCTTGATGTCAGATATCCTAAGTTCTTGTTTTTTGGTTTTCTAGTGTTTATTTTGTGGTAAAGTTCAGCATATTTTCTTGATTAGGTCCTAAGTTCCCTTTTCTCTTCTCTTTGACAGGAGAAGTAAAACCTCTTCTTCATGATGGAAATAAGTATTGCAAAGTAAGCTTACACTAGATATTAAATATAATAGTGTTCATAAACATTGGGGTTGATGTTTATTTAATACCAGTTGTCATAATTCATTCATAATTTAAATAGGTGTCATCTAGAAGCACAAGGGATATTCTTTACCAACATTTTGAGAACAATAGGAAGGGACATTTCTCAGAAACTTCCATGTAATGTGGCGTCCTTGAATTCAAGACGGGACTTTAACAGACTAGCCTCTTCATATCAAACTTTTACTGCAGTGTATCCAAGAAAGCCATTTTTCTGTAGTACACGTTCTATGCAAACTAGGTTAGAGGAATCTGCATCATTACAATTTGGAGATAATCCTAACGCTGATATGGATCCATCTACAGACTCAGAAGATGAGACATTGTCACAAGCACTTAACAATGACCAGGTATTTATTTTTAGCCATATCTTAGTTGCTGAAGAATGAAGATACCTTTTTTGTGTGTATGCAACTTGAATCAATTTATTATCTTACTTAGATCTTCAGTTTCAAATTGTATCGAGCAGATAATAGCACTGCTTGCTGATACTGAAAGAGCAAAACTCACTAAGAAGCTTAGTGAAGCCAATCAACAAAATCGGTTCCTTAAAAGACAGGTGTGTGTGTGTATACTTGAGATCTTTTGCATTACCATCATACTGAAATCTAGATGAAGTTTTTTTTTTTTTTTTTTTTTT